>PVJI01010695.1:0-59250 GCA_004026765.1 Micronycteris hirsuta | reverse complement strand
CAAATTTCTCTTTAGAGATATTTTTTCATTAGCTTATGATACGACATATTTCATTAATATTTTAAAGACAAAAATAAAGGTCCAGTTAACTCATACAAAACATCAGTCAAATCCATTACTTGGTAGCTATTAGCCATAATGACTGCTTTGTGAGGCTATAATATTCAGTCCTCAGCTCTCTGCTCAGTTATCTGAGGTGCTAAAATCCGTTCTTTGGATTTAATTTTTATTTTTGCATCAGTAAACATTTACCTTTGTGTGAGCTTCTTACCTCAGAGGCGTTCAATATTTGTTCTATGATCGTTGCCCTTAGTTGTTTATTGAGCACGCTGCCCTGTTCCACGGTGTCCCCGCAGGGCTAGGCCTGCCTCACAGCTGGGCAGTATGTCTCCCAGTGCAGTCACATCTGTCTCGCTCCCTCACATGAGACAGCTCAAATAATCTTCGAAACCCCACGCTGGTGTCGTTATTAAAATAGAAAAGATGTGCTATCTTTTCAATACTCTTCCTGCCAGTTTCTTCTCCCATTTCACGTGAACCAGTTTAAACCAGTTAAGTTTGCTAAATAGAGTAAATAGAAATGGAACAGTCATTTATGAGAAGCAGCCCAATTCCATTTTTAAGGAAAACTCAACCCTGCGATTGTAGCATTTTTTCAAGCCTTTCCTTCCGAAACCCCACGGCGGGGGTGCAGGGAGCCAGAGTTCATCGACGCATATTGTACGTTTATCTTGTTTAGAACTGTCACATCAAGGTGATGCCTGGAGTACGTGTTTAGTCAGGCAAATTATAATCTTATCAAAAGAAGGATATGTAAGAGAAATACTAGCACAAAGCTCACTGTAATGGGTGAACGGCACCCGAGTAATCATCTCTATTCTTTGCACTGATTTTTGACGACATCCTACTCAGCGACAGCTGCTTTATCACTGCCTTTAATGAACATAAACCAGAAAATCTTGCATAATTCAGCGAGAGCGTTCTGAAGGCTCGCCGTCTGTCTGCGGATGTCTGCTTTGCTGAACAATTTTGTGGCCCAGAGATTTTTTAAGTAACAGGTGCACTATTATACACACGAACAACTGGCTGAGAGAGGAGGGCTGTAACTCCGTGCCCAGGGCCTGATGATAACTACATAAAGAAATTAACTTCCTTAAGGAAGGAAAAATAGAGAATGTTTAACTTGTCCAAATGCATTTAAGCTAATGATGTAGGGAAGACATTTTGGATTCAGAATGAGCGTTTGTTGTTTCATTTCAGTCCTCTTTCTCCACAGCCAGCATTCATGCTCACAAACAGAACTACCGTGGGCAGCACGATTTTTCCCGTTGCAGGCTTGTACTGGGTCTGAGTTTATACACACTGGGAGTGCGTAAAATATGGATGGAGTTAAAATTGGGCCCTGAGGAACTGTCCATTCAGCCAAAAGGAAGATAAAGCAAAGTTTTCGCCTATGGAGAACTTACCACGGGCACAAGTAGAACAAATTCAAACCTTGATTTAAAATCTGATCGTGGCTAGATTTCCAGTTCATGGCTGTTTGAGTGCCTCGAACTTGGACTCCTGAAGCTAGACACTGAGATGGCCAAAGACTTCCTTCACATGTGTCTTTTGAGAATTTGAAGAGACATGCAGGAAATAGAACACTGAGACTTTTAAGAGTGCAAAGCATGTGGAATAACAATCAGGGCACTGATCATTAATATGCAAAATGTGAAATATTAAGATGTAACACCTCATGACAACCTAGCTGTCTAGGCTTCCGTGTGAGTGTGGACTCACGACCCTGGGCTCACGGGCCATGGTAATAGCTACCTTATCTACCAGTTATCACAAGGGTTCATAAGATTGAAATGGAACCATGCAGAAAATGATTAAGGAAATAATATTGTGTATATAATTATATAATGAAGTTGATATTGGTTCATTTGACGCTAACATTATATTGAGGAGTAAAGTTGTCATTGATGATGAAATATCTCTTAAATGTAGCCCTTCTCTGAGAAGACAGCCACTGTATATTTAAGACACATCACCCTCTGTGCTGACTCTTGCAATATCCCCTCTGGATCTCCTCTCTCCTGTCCAACACATCAAGTTTTTTCAAGCTCCAGCCTGTTGTCATTACAGTCTCTTCATTCTCTTTCTTAAAACACTTATGAAGATTCTCCAACACCAATTCCAGCTGCTTAGCTTAGAACTGAGGTAAGGGAGAGCAGGAAAGTTTCATCAGCCAAGGGAAAATAGCATGCCTACACAGTAGGAACTCATTACTGGGCCCCAAACAACTCTAGCAAAGCCTTCTCTGCCTGAAGCTCTGGTTACTTTTTAACCTGCTAATTCATCCTCCTTACACTAGGTTAGCTATGTCCGCCTTATTTCTCCAGCCAACTCTATCCGCCATCACAGTTCTTTAATGTTTTATTTCTAAGACTGCTTTCCACTCAAAGTCACAAAGCAACATGCATGTCTTTTTCCCTTTGGTCAGGGCCATTGGTTAGAGGGTTGGCATGATATAGTCAGTGTCTGCTGAATGATTGGGCCCGCTGCCCACCATTAACTGCTGCTGCTCTCAACATAGAAGAATTCCTATGGATTCAGATAATATCTTCACTTCAGTCTTGCTCCTTTCTCATTGAATTCCTCAAGAGCAAGTAAGACTCACATGAGTCTTTGTATAATCTTGTATCATAGATGTTTCCATAATGGCATAGATTAATGAATGAAATGGCTGCAATCCCCGGCCCTTTCTTTCCCAATTTAATTTAGCTAATTTCTTAAAAAAGCTTACTCTGTTCTTATTTTTATAACAGTTTATGTTTCCATCACATTTTCAAACCTTTCATAGTATGCTGATTCTGTTACCACCCTTGTCTTATGGCCTCCAATCCCTTGCCTAAATGGTCTATTTCACCATGAACCTTGCAACCTGCTCCCGTGTTACTTTTTCCCTTTTCCAAATGGGACAATATGACATGAATACACAGTATAACTGTATTTCTCTTTGTCAGGCAATGTTACAAAAGGGGACAATGGAAAGAATATTGTCCTTGCTTTTAGAAGACATAATCTTATTTCTTTTCATAGGATTGGCTACATAATTTTTAGAATTCAATGCAAAATAAAAATGAAATATTTTGAACCTTTGATCAAAGCACATGCACACAAAAGCTATTTTCTTTCTCCGATGGCTTCTTTCTCCACCTGTCAAGATGTTTTTTATCTGCTAAGAGATCTGATGGGGTAGATCTATGGAATGCTGCATTTCTTATATATGAGGTCACTCTCAGAGTGATGGCTGTCTTACAGGTGACCCAGCTCCACAATTCAGCACCGTGCACAAACCCAGTCTTGAACCTCCCCAGTACCTGTTCCCAGACCCCTGCCAGCAGTCAAGGGCTGCGGTGGCGATTGGATGGGAGCAGGGGAGGGGGAAGTTGAGAATCAAAGCTGGAAAGGAGAGGAGAGGAGGAGGCAAAAAGCAGGATCCACATGAGAAGAGGCTTCAAGTCCCCTGAAATGCTCCCTAGTCCCGTCAGACTTCACCGACAAAACAGTTTCAAATATAAAATTATGAAGGACTTCAAGGTGGTAACCACAGAGCAGTTAACCTCAAACAGGGAGCCCCTTTCTGAGCAGAGATCCTGAGGGGCTGAACCAGTTTCACACACTTAACCTTGGCTCCTCATTTTCAGGACTCATTATCTACTCAGGAAAAAATACTCCCTGACTCTCCATCTATATACCAAATAACGTTAGTAATTTGCTGTATCAATTGCGAATTATCAATCATAATAAGTGCTTAATATGTCAGCGGTTTGGGGCACAGCTTTTCATACTTGACTTCCTGAGTTCAAATCCCAACTCTGCTTCACGCTAACTAGGAAATGTTGGGCCCATGACACTTGACATTTACTTTCAATGACAGACTTTAGTCCATACTGTAGGGTAGCATATGTGTGTATTACTTACATTAATTAAATGAATGCTTAAGTGCTATTCAAATAAGTGCTTTTGAAAAATGGTCAGCCAACACATTATCATGAATGCACAGTCTAGAAGTCAGCTAGCTTTCTTTCAGAAAAGGTGTATTTTCTTGGTGGCTGGTACAAACTTTCCAGTTATTCCCATCTGTTAAAAATAATTTATGCTTCGATGGCTACTATTCAACATGTAAATATATGGATTTTTAAAATTTATTAAACATAATGACATGTTAATCATTATGATAAATATTAGAAATTGATTTTTTTGGTGAAATTAAATGCATTCAGGATAGTTGGATTCTCTGAAATAATTTTAAAATACTCCCCACTGTTGATGATCAGGATATAAAAACCCAGGCAACCTACACTCTTAGGAATGATATATTAGGCTAAATTCCTCAACCATCTGGTGTCCGGTACACTCTGGAGTTTTGAGCTGTATGTGTGACAGAACCGTTTCTATGCAGTTTGGCATTTCCTTCAGGACACTTCCTACAAAATAATAGTTGGACCATGTAAAAGGAAAGAGAATTGGGAAAGAGCTGACAGTACAGATCATATATGAAATGATTTTAGTGCATATGAATACATGTTAAGTTAACATGTGATATACATGATACCAAAATTTGATCTAAGATTTTTGCATTACTTTTCAGGGGCAGCCACAGCAAAGTATCACAGGATAGGTGCTTAAACAGTAGGAGTTTATTTTCTCTTGATTCTGGAGACCAGAAGTATGAGATCAAGGTGTTTGCAGAGTCGGTTTCCTCTGAGGTCTCTCACCTTGCCTTGTAGATGAGTGCCTTCCACTGTGTTCTCACATTTTCTGCCTGTACATGTCCGTGTTCAAAATTTTTCTTCTTATAAGGACACCAGTCAAGGTGGATTAGGTCCCACACTAATGATCTCATTTTAACTACATTTTCTCTTTAAAGCCCCAGTCTCAAAAAGCAGTGATAGTATTAGGTACTAAAGGCTGGGACTTCAGCACACAAATTTTGGAGAGACACAGCTCAGCCCATAACAACTTGTTTTTGTCACACACTGTTAGGAAGTTTTGGAGAGTAAGTAACTTCTAGAACCTTCAAATTTTTGCCATTACTGTTATTTACCAAGCAGAACCTAAAAGGTGTACACATACATATTTTCCTGGGTCAGTTCACTGTCTGTCTCTAGGCCTCCATTTCTAATTCACAAGGTCGTTTTAATGATTAAATACGTTAAAGAATATGAAGTGTTTAAAACAAATACCTTGTGAATAGTAAACGTTTGTCATTGTTAATATTATCATTTATTAAATCAATGATGCAATGAGTGAAAGAAATAATGAATGAATGATTTAATCAATAAAACTAGTTTTACTCATTTATAGAAGTCAATTAAATGCAAGCAAAAGTCAAAGAACTTGTATAACAACTGAGGTACCCAGAGTCAAAACTCAATTTTCTTTTTCTTCAGTGTCATATGACTCCTTTTAAGAGCCAACTTCACAAATACCCACTAAAGTGTGATTTCCCCCGATCGTTCACTAGGACATTTTCTTACCATAAATGTACTAAAACTACTGTATTGCAGTTACAAAGATCTCTGCATCCATGGTTGATTTTAATTTAGTTTGAACTATTGTTCAACTAAACTACGTATTTAATAAATACTAATTGAGCCAAGCATGTTGTTGTTAAAAGAATGTCACATAACTGACACTGAAGAAAATGTATGGTGAACTAGTTTATATCAATTTGATCACACCCTTCTATTAGGTTCTGTATCTTAATAGATACCAATAATTACAGGTTAGCGACTCCTCCATATGACCTATGACCAGGTTTCAAAGAAGGAATATCTCAGACCATAGTCTGCAAAACATCTAGACATATTTTAGCAGTCATGAATAAATAGTCATATAATCTCTTGTCAGCTCAATCAAGCCTCAGGCTTCTGCTCTCTTCACGGATCCCAAAATACCTTGCATGAAAGAGTCACCTGATTCACCTGCAGGATTAAGCAAATCTACTCTCAGGCATCTAAGACATCTCCACACCTGTACCAGGACACAGATTCCTTCAGGGGTCAAGGCTAGGGGACAATTCCCAAGGACAAAGGGGAAAGGGTGCTGGATTCTATATCCTCCTTGTTCATGAAAAGATGGGGAGTTTCTCTAAGATAGTGCTGTCAATCCACATGGTTTTAATACCACTAATTTCAGTTACATTGTCTTTATACAACACTCACTGTGTTGATTATTAAAGGGGTTGAACTGAGGTAAAGGAATTCCAAGTATTTCCTCAAGAGTGGCTACTTCCATGTGGTCATTCTGGTTAATGGGAAAGGGCTCTGGCTGCTAGATAAGGAAAACTGACCCCAGGGTGCAGACTGACACCAGCACACGTTTTTAATCACATGCTCCATACTAAAGTGTATTAAAATAAACTAAAATAAAACAAGAACGCCATTGAATCTTGCTTATTTTTAATATACTCCTCTGTAAATAGAAAAGTGAAACTAGTTTAATTGATTGAATCACTCATTTATTTCTTTTATTCATCTCATCATTGATTCAATTATGGATTATATTAATAATGAAAACCATTTATATATGTAAATTTACATATATATGTAAATGAGAGACAAAGAGAGAGTGACCTTTCTTTTGAGAGAAACTTTGTGTCTTTCAAGTATATGATATACTTTCATTTGCTATGAATGGAACAATCTGTTGGTATCTTCTGGAAGATAAATCATTCATAATAGTTGCATTTTTGCTTTTTCTAGAAAGGTCATTTCTATGAATTTTCTGTAGGCCAACTGCTAACATGGTAGATGCTATGTCTGTAACATATATATGGGTGTTGTATCAGTGTGTATACTTGGATTTTCTTAACAGAAATGACTACCATCTATTGCAATTAATATTTTCTCAACTTCATTGGTCTGCAGAATTCTAGGCTTCAAGATATGTACTTCCTACACACAAAATATATTTAGGGATCTACAATAAGATAATCACCCCCAAAGATCTATTTATTAATTATAGAATTTTAGATAGTATGTGCTAGATATGAGGTATTATTTAGTATAATATTTAGATATTCTTAGATGCTTATATACTGACCAAGGGCTTAAAAGGTGTTTGACTTGAATTTAAAAAGTCCACTTAACAATGAACACTTGCATAATTCCGTCTGTTATATAATGAGCACTTGAGGCCTCCCACTCTTGTAGGAGGAATGCATTACAGATACATGAAGGGTATTCTAAGAACAAAGGAGGCGCTGATGATGCATGGCTCTGTGGTACCTTCTTGAAATATCACAAAAACTTTCTTATTGTTACCAGCAAAGGATGAGGATGACTCAAGTTTTATGAGAATAGAGCTCCCTTCGATCAGGACCATTTTAGATAAATGCTCATATGCCTTAGAGGGCCCAGCACATATTAAGAATTAAGGATTTTCATTTGATGATTTTATTATGACAGTATTGAATTCTAATCTCAGGCCACAAGGCTTCTAGATAGGCATGAAAATCCCAAAGAGGAAAGGGAAACAGGTGTGACTTTACAGGCAAGTCGGTCACTCCAGCTATCAGTGATTACACTCTACACTCATTTTCCATGTATCTAATATGAATACAAACTGTGGCACCATTAAATGGAGGAGCCCAAAGGAATGCTTGAAGTCATCTAGCCTAGTGTTTTATTGTTTTTCTTTTGTGTTTTTTAGTGGTGAAAATCATTTAACTGAAGTAAAAAAAAAATTATTTAAATATACGCCATTACTCTAGTGGCTTTCGGAGTACTACTTGGAAGGGTAGATCTAGAGGAAGATACTCCACCTCATAGCCATGATGAGAACCATAATTGAGGTAGTTAGGAGCATGTATTTGATAGATATTTAGAACATAGACTCAACATGGGGGAATAAAGGAAAGAAGGATGTCTACTTTGATTCCCAGGCTTCCAGCTTCAACCCCGGGGCATGATATAAAAGTGGATATCCACAGAAGGAGATCTGTTTGGAAGAACAGTATTTGGATGTAAGATAAGTCATACAGGATCTGGTAGAAATAATGTCTGCCTGAGTGTGGTTGGTAGGGTAATACTGTAATAATTTATAGTTTCAATTTGAACATTTCACCTAAAGTGTCATATGGTGTGTTTCAGTGTGGTATTGTTATGTTACAGAATTACAAGCTTATGATTTTATAATAAAAGATTTTGTAATAAAAAGTGGCATTATTTGTGCCTGACCTGGTATTTATTTGTGTTGATTTTGAGATGTGGAGTGATGGTATAAAAGGGTAATCTTAATACACACCCACACACATAACTTCTTTTCCCATACATTTAGATACCTGGTTATTTGACCTGCAGTAAATCCCTTGTTAGGAGGAACTGTCCATTGGAAAGATTAAAAAACCCTGAATAAATTATTCCTCTCAACTAAATCTCTCTTAACATGTAATCATGTCTCCAACACATCTCCCTCCATAGATGTATGACCCCAGAAAATTGGGGGTCATGATTGATTAACATGTTTGCCTCTTGTGTGTGTTCTAAATGTTTCTCACTTTTCTCTTTTCCAGTAATAAATCCCAGGTTTTTTCACACTTCCTAGGGCAGCCTGAAGTCTACTCCTTAGCTGACCAAACAGGCTCTTTCCATTCACTAGCACCTAGAGAATCAGTCATAACACACCCATCCTACCTCATGGCCAAATGGGCACTCATCATTTTGAGTAAAAGTTCCAAATTCTACAAAAAACATAAAAATAGGCTGTTTGATATATTTTTCTTTCAGAATCATCAAAGCAGGGAACTCTACCCATGCTATTTGATGAATAAGGCTATAACCCCTGATCCCTTCTCCAAGGTACAACATGGAAGAGGGTTACACGAGCATTGCAGAGAAAGAAGAGATTAGTGGTCAGGCTCCTAGAGTTGGTTGAATCACTAGAATGTTTCTCTCTCTCTCTGATTCAATCATGGTAATTTTTGGTAAAAAAAAAAATCTTTTGTGTTCCTCTATTTAAATATGAAGGGATCAGAATTGTTGCTTTTGTCAATTTTTATTACTCATGGCCAGAAAAAGAGTATCATCTATATCTGGCTGAAGAAAAAAATATATTAGATACCAAGCTCTGAGGAATATGAAAAAATTTAAGAAAAATTAGTACAAGGAGGGAAAGCTGTGCTTAAAGATTTTTAAAATGGCCACAGAAAAAGGATGATGTACAGAAGACAAAGAAAAATAAAGGTCTGAAACTCAGGAAGGATCTTGACCTAAGCTATAGACTGTTCTTCATCAACGTATACATAAATGTAAAATTTTAAAAAAAGACAGGATTGCCTAGAGATACAAGAAAAAAGCCCAAGATAAAACCTTGACTACCATTTAAAGTGTGGAAGAAGAAGACCACCAGAAGAAGGAAACAACGAAGAAGTGGAAAGAAGAGGAAGGGAACTAAAGAGAAATAGTATTATGAAAACTAAAAGAGAGAGAGTTTCAAGATCTAGAGAAGTCATACCGGATTAAAACAAAAAATTAGCCACTGAATTTGCCATTTGGAGATTCACATGTTGGCTCTGTCTATGTAGTGCTAATGGAAAAGCACAGCCAAGACTATGACTGAAAGTACTGTAGAGTGATCAGTATGTGAGCAAATGAAGAGAAACTCAAAGCTTTCCCACCAGGAAACAACATCTTCTCTCATCATTCTTTTTCCACATTGTATTGGAAGTTCTAGAAAATGCAATAGGACAAACAAAGGAAATAAAAGCTACACAGATTAGGAAAGAAGTAATAAAGTTGCCTTTGTGCATGGAAGACATTTTCATTTGCATAGAAAATCTGAAGGAATTGACAGAAAATCTTCTAGAACTAATAAGCAATTGTAGCAAAGTTGTTGGGTGCCAGGTTATTATTTTTTAAAAAGTTAATCACTCTGTTATTTATCAGCCAAAAACAAGTGGAATTTGAAATTAAAAAGTCAATATCATTCACATCAACACCAAAAAAATATTCTTAATTATAAATCTGACAACATATGTACAAGATCCATATGAAGAAAATTGTAATATCTAATGAATAAAATTATAAAGAACTAAATAAATGTAGAGATATTCCATGTTCATAGTTAGGAAGATTCAATATCTTCAAGATGGCTGTTCTTCCCAACTTGATCTATAGATTCGATGTGATATCAGTCAAAATTTTACAAAATATCTGAGTGAATATCAACGAACTGATTCTACAGTTTTTACAGAAAGGCAAAAAGCTCAGAATAACTAATAATATTAAAGGAGAACAAAGTTGGAGAATTGACACTACTCAAGGCTGTGACTTACATCATGCCACAGTAATCAAGACAGTGTGATATTGACAGAGAAACAGACAAATAGATCAATGGAACAAAATAGAGAGCCTAGAAATAGACCCACATAGATATAGGCAATTGATCTTTGACAAAGAAACAAAAGCAATACAATGGAGCAGTGATAGTGATTTCCACAAATGATGCAGAAAAACTGAAAATCCACATGCAAAAGAAAAAACAGACATAAACTTTTCACCCATCACAAAATTTAATTCAAATTGGACCACAGGTCAAAACATTAAATCCAAAACTGTCCTAGAACATAACATGGAAGAAAACCTAGA
This sequence comes from Micronycteris hirsuta, assembly GCA_004026765.1. NCBI lineage: Eukaryota > Metazoa > Chordata > Mammalia > Chiroptera > Phyllostomidae > Micronycteris > Micronycteris hirsuta. The sequence continues at coordinate 48,607 of PVJI01010695.1, read as the reverse complement.
TGTCCTTGTTTATAGTGATGATTTTTTTTTGATACAGCACATAGACTAAGAGAAAATATTTATAAAAGACACATCAGAAAAAGAACTGCTATCCAAAATATAAAAATAACTCTTAAAACTCAAGAATAAGAAAACAAACAAGACAAAAAAACCTTAACACCAATTAGAATGGCCAAAATCCAGTAAGCAGACAACACCAAATGCTGACAAGGACATGAAGCAAGAGAAATCTCATTCATTGCTGGTGGAAAACAGCCATTGAGCTCATTGGTATTTACTCAAAGGAGTTGAAAAATTTTGTCCAAATAAAAACTTGTACTATCATATCAAATATATAACCTTAATGGAAATTATCTAAATACTTATAAAATTGAGCTTTCATAAATTTGATTTTAGGGGATTTCTTTAAATGTAGTAGGCTTGATTTTTAATCCTGAACATTAGTAACATTAAGGTACACTTGAAATATTTATAACAAGAGTAAAATCAAAGATCATTAACTTTATTTTCTACCATGAATCTGATATACTTGGTGAATAAAAACAGAAAAATCAGATCTTCTCAGTAACCGAGAGTCATTCTTTGTTAATGCAACACACTTCTGCTCTTTTGGCATTATTATAATGAAGAACAGTGTTTTACAAAAGCAAGTCAAGCAAATACATTAAATCATGACCTCTTCCTTTGCACTACTCCAGTTTAAGTGCCCTGAAATGAACTTTTTAGTTAATTATCATTCTTCTGTTTGTCACGTTAAGTGATTACTCTTCTCTATTTAATTGAAGCGTTACATATGAGGTGCTAGGAGCTGGGGAGGAGACCCACCTGATGAATGAAGTTCATGGGGAATGATGCAGAGAGTTGCATTCAGGAGTCAAAGGAGCAGCCTGCTGGGAGGTGTGAAGTGAAATAATGGGAATCATTAACATCTCTTGCTCCAGTAATTGTATTGGAAGGATGGATTTCAAATATCCATTAATTTAAGCGGTCTTTATTCCATCATTAGGCAAACTGCAGATTTGGCACAGACTTTTGCATATGCTTAGCACAAATAGATCATGTTGTACATGTATGCCCTTGGGAGTGATTGCTCTAAGAAGCTTCCCCTGCATTTCACGTCTACGACTCTTGTGCCCCATGCTGTAAGCAGGGATGAGCTGAAACTGAGTGAAGTCTTAAGTGCCCTGCTACTCCTCAGGAGAGGAGGAATTAAGTTTTCACTTCAGATATTAAAGCTCAAGGTCTGTTCATTCAAAGATAATTCGTCCCTGAGAATATTGCTCTGTAAAATCGAAGCTCCTATTATTAGTCTGAAAATTTCAGATTAGTACTTCATAAAAAATATGCCATACTTGCTTATGTATAACCAACAAAGGTTATACATGGGTGTTTTTCTCACATTTTAAAATTTCTGAAATTGGAATGCTTCTTAACAGTTTCCTTTCCTGCCCCTTCCCAACATGTTGTTAGAAGTCTGGTATATGTTTAAAATGGATTAAATTTTAGAGATAAAGAAATATAGTGCCTCAACTACATGGAGCTTATGCGATGAACTGGTGACTGTGATTTTGTCCTTATAAGCTTTACCACATGTTAGATAAAGCACCAGGTGCTTTCTTGTGTCTGATCTCACATAGTGTTCCCCTCAAATGAGCGATTGCTTGTTATTAACCTCATCCATTACTTACATATCAATATACTCAATTCACACCTGTTTGAGCACATGCGATATAATTAATAATAATAGTAATAGCAATGATGAAACACAAATTTACTGAATATTCATTTGTGTCAACCAGATTCAAACCTATACCTGACAGACTCAATGTGTGGGATCTGAGGCCATGCTACCTTTTGAAACCAAATTGAAATGAGGATGTATAGCTGCTCTGGCTGAGATATTCACCACTAAAATAGTATCTGCCAATCTGGTCTGGTACACAATACGCCCCAAGGAAAATTCCAGAGACCATCAATTTTTGAGCATGACTCTGCCTCTTATCAGTCAATAAGATCTACTGATGCATCCAAACACGGGATGCAGCAATACGCCCCTCTACGTCAGGGTCCCTGTCTATAACATACTCCCATGGCCATGTGTTCTAGTTGGGGTTGCTGGTTTTCTAAACACAGTTTAAGTTCTGCTTTCCTTTTGAGAATTTCAGTGCCATAAAAAATATCTTCACTCTAGGTTTGGGGTCTGTTTTTTGTTTGTTTATTTGTTTGTTTTTGCTAGAAAGTATAACCTCAACTTTTGGATACCAAATCATCATAAAATCTCATTATAAGGAACAGTGTTGATACGCATTTTCTGAAACATAAGCAGTTTATTCATTACAAAAAACATCATAAATTTTAACCTTCAATGAGTCAGATTTAAAGAGCTACATAAATGGACCCAATATTATGTATCGAACTTTATTTAGTTATCAAGGCTTTGGCTCACATGGAAGAATATATGCATGGCGGATTGATATGTTAAAATGTTGACTACTACATCACATTATCCTCCTCAGGGGATTGATATAAGAAATTTTGGTAGCCAAGCACTAGGACAACCTTATGGACAAAAATTTATAGATAACTATGGGTCTCTTAACACATCTATGTCTCCTTCTGGGCTTTAGCTCTAAGCAAGCTTGGAGCTGATTTGCAAACCACCTTTAGTGATAGTACAGAATTTGGGGTAGGCATTTCTGTGGACTTACTTGGCTTCTCCTTCTTACTTCCTTGTGCTCAATTTTTCATCATTCCACAATTTACTTGCCTTTCTCTGTCCTATAATACTGCCTATTTTTATGTAAGTAGCTCAGCTTATTTTAGAAATTTATGAAATTAATAATTTAAAAATTAATGTCTGAGTAACTCTACAGTAGAGAATTCTGACAAAGATTACCTCAAGCCAGGTGATAGAGGCAACTTCATAGTGATAAATCCTGTTAATATTGTGTTCCCTTCATATGATGTGATGAAAATGGCATATTACCTTTCTGGTATTCCTCCCCAAAACCCATAACCCCAGTATAATCATGAAAGAATATCAAACAAGTTTCAATGGAAGAACATTCCATAAAACACTTGACTACTCCCCCATAAACCTTTAAGGACACCAAAAACAAGAAAAGTCCAAGAAATTTTCACAGACAAGACGAACCCAAAGAGACTTGGTGGCTAAATGTATGAAGTGTCTTGAATAGAATTCTAGAACAGAAAAAGGACAATAAGTAAAACCTAGGGAAATTTGAATAAAATATAGACTTTAGTAAATAATATTCAGTAGTAGTTTATCAATAATGACAAATACTATTCTCATTTAAGATGACAATAATGGGGAAACTGGCATATATGGTAATTATTTTCACAACTTTTTTTATAAACTAAAACTATTCTAAAATGTAAAGCTTATAAAAATTTAAAAAGACAGAAAAATGTGGAATGAGTGAGTGAGGTGCTATGTGTGATAATGGTTTTACACATTAGGAAGCGCGAACAATGTATTACGTACTTCCTGTGTGTCTGTGTGTCTGGTGTAAGTAGGTGACAGGTGACATTTCCTGACAGAGAAGGTATGTCTGTGACTAAGTCCACTTAGAAAGTTGTTTTGGACAGGCCACGGAAACAGGCTCAGAATGGTGCTCATTGTCGCGCCTGTGTGTCGGGTGTGCCTGCTGTGAAATCTCTTTCAATGACATGGACATTTCAGTAGAAGAAAGAAAGAGAATTTGATAATGAGCATGTTTCCCCAACCCTGCGTTTGCCAACCTGGGCAGAGCCACAAAACCCTATGGAGAAAGGGCCCTGTGGTCAGTGTGGGTGGCCTCTGTCAATTTCTGTCCCCTTCGTATGCACACTTTTACCTGTCATTTGATCATAGACACTGTTCTGACAGCTCACAGGCACCTCCTGAGTCTGGCAAACTGCCTGAATGCGCTTCTTTACCAAAGGGCATCAAATCAGCCCTCTGGTCTTCATTCCATTGGGCCAGCCTCTCTGGTCTTCCAATTCATGTTTCGTCACCTTAGGGGCAAAAACTTCTAATAGCTGCTCGATTACCTAGGACGCAATATGATTAGGGTAAAGACTCAACATAAAAAGTAGCAGAAATGAGATAGAACTTTATTATTTTTCTCACAGACAAGTTCAGAAGTGGGCAGTCTGGGCCTGGTGTGTCTTCCCAGTTTTCTGGGATTCTGGTCGTTTTCAGTCTTCCTTCACCATCTCTGGTGAGTGGTTTTCAAAGGCATGGCCCAAGATCAAACTGCCATCATCATATTCCTGTGTCAGGTTTTAAAAAAAGGAAGAATACAGGAAAAAGGAACAAAGGGTATATGTCAGCTACTCTGTAAAGAAGTCTCTCAGAAGCTAATTTGACCACAGTTGAGGGGAGGTGGGAGATCATGGGCTCCTGCAGCAGAAGTCCTGTCTCTAAGAAAAGAGAGGAAAACTGATTTGGGGAGACACCTAGGAGCCTCTGCTACAATAAGAATCTTTCTCTTTAGCCCCTAATCGCAATTATTGCCAGCGCTACAAAATTATCCTTGGAAGATCTAAGCTCTGTTCTCAGCTTTATTATATAATAAATAAATGTATGGCCTTAGTTATATCACTTAGCCTCTCTCAGATGTAGTGTTTCTCATCTGTAAAATGAGGCTAATAATTTCTACCTTTTATTCTCAAAGGATTTAATGAGATACATGTATATGAAAGGCTCCATGAGCTATCAATACTACACTCCACAATACAGAATGATGCCCCTTTTTCATCTTTCTGCCGTGTCTACTATAATAGTGTGTCCCCTGCTCATCCATCTTCTTATCAATATGCATGTACTGATCTATAAATGGTACTCATTCCAAAGTATGTATCACCTTGACCCTAAAGAATTATTATGTTAATGACAAATTTTAAAAATGATTAACAAAAGAAGTAATAAGAGCATCAAGTGTTCACATCACTTGTTAAACTCATCTTGATTTAAAAACCCATGTGGTTAAGCCCCATGATGTGGTTAATGGGTGTCAGTGTTTTAAAAACCAAAGATAACTGATAGAAGGGAAAGGGTAGGTTCATTGACTCAAAGCAAACAAGCAAATAAATGGGAGCTGACATGCAGTAGGCAGAACATGGTGCACTTATGGAGTTTCAGAATTAGACAGCTAAGGGTTCCAGTATTAGCTACTCCATGAATTGTCTGTAAAAGCTTGAGCAGAATTTGCAGGCTTATGAGACTGAATTTCCCCATTTTTAGTGTATCATGTTAAGAACTGTTATAAAAATCAAGTGAGGTGATATTTATAACTCCTAACACAGTATGCCTGGGACATAGGAGGAATAAAAAAAATGGTAGTCTAACCTTCTGTCCTCCTCTGTTTCCAATAATAGGAGCGAAGAGTAGATCATGGTGGTCTGAAACTCGAAAGATGATGATATTTTATACTGTTTTGAGCCCTTACTACGTATTTCACTGGGTTCATCCCATTATATGGGTCACCTCGTTGATCCGCACTAACTCACATAATGATACTCTCATTATCCCTAGTTTATGGATGCTATAATTGAAGGTCAGAAAGTTTCACTTGCCAAAATTACCCAGCTGGTAAGTGGTGAAGCTGTAAAATAGAAACCAGAAGTTATGTCAAACTCAAACTCTTGGATCTTTACCAGTTCATCAAAACCTATTACTGAAAGACAATTTGGCAAATGTTAACTCAGGATATGATTAATTTGCCACAAACTCAGAACAAAAGAAGCACGTGATTAGGGCTAGTGCAGACCCCACTTTCTGGCAGGGTGTAAATCCGAAAGAGAGTAAACAGCCTTTAAGAGACAGCCCACCCACTGCCAAGTCAAACAATGGGTAAACAAAAGTCATCCATGCTAGTCTGAAAACAATCTTGGAACAGCAAAAGCCTAGTGAAATCAAACATTTGGAGAACATCTCTAATTTGTTTAATTAGTCACTTTATAAATTGATGATTTTCTGAATTAAATTTTAGTTAACTAGCCAGTATCCCAATTTCTCAGCCACTCCACTCCTCTGCCAGATCAGTTTCTCTTGAAATGGCAGGTGGAAATCCAGTCAACATTCCCCTATGCAAATATTTATGTATCTGTCATTAATACTCTAAGAATGTCATTTACGCAACCTATCAGGGTAAAGGAGTAGGATCCAGAACTGCTTAGCTGACAGCTTTGGAATAACACAGTTGGTAGGATATTGCACGAAACAAATAAACAAACAAACACTTTTCCCTTCTCCTTCCAAAGAAGACAACTGAAATGGCTGTTCTGGCAGAATTACAAAACTATCAGGTCAAGGTATGCCAGGGCATGAGCACCAGGTGGAAAGGCAGAGGGCACCGCTATCGTCTGTATAAGAGTCAGGATTTGGACTAAATAATCCCAATAGCCAGAGCAATTGAGGACATGGAAAAAAGAAAGGAACTGACAGGTTATGCTTTCACGGTGGTACATTAAAACACACCCATCTACTCATTACGGCACTCTTGTAGGACACTTTGTCCCCATTTTATAACTGATAAAAGCAAAGCACACAGGGTTTGCCCTTGTCCTCCTTAGTATGACAATCTCATTGCTAGATATACTCCTCTAGCTTCTGCCTTTATAAATGGGCATTTCCTATTTATATAAATGCATACATCATTTCAACAGCAATAATAATAATAATCATATCTACCACTGCTCAGTATTCCATAGCTGTGTGAGCTGGGGTTCAAGCTCAGCCATGCTGACTCCACAATTCGTGCTCATTGCTGGTCCCTCCAGACTTGCTTGCAAAGAAAAATTGGTTTCTTCAGGTCTTCACAGCTTGCTTTCTCAAGAGGCAATGATGTTTCCTGTTTTTTATGGGAATGTTCTAAAAATATGACATATCATTTTCTCATCTCCATAAACCGGAACCCATAGTCAAAGCTTTTATTAATGAGTCACAATGATTACTGGTAACGTAAATTGTTGTTCTAAATTTTAATACGATGATAAACCTTCATGATATTGAAATATGTAGGTCTACTTTACAAATTTTGGAGCCTATCTTATATATTTTTCTTTGTTTTTCCTCTTTTTTTTTTTAAGATTTTATTTATTTATTTTTAGAGAGGAGAAGGGAGGGAGAAGGAGCAATGTATGGTTGCCTCTCACATGGCCCTCACTGGGGACCTGGCCTGCAACCCAGGCATGTGCTTCGACTGGGTTCCCAGCCTGCACTCAAGCCACTGAGCTACACCAGCTGGGCCTGTTTTTCCTCTTTTAAGTAGGGAAATCACAATTTTCCCTTGTCCCTGCTGGCTGTATACTAAATAATTCTAATTTGTTCCTTTATTTTAAAAAACTATAAATATAGTTTTCCATCTATTGAACTACATAGATATTTGTTGACAGAGTTCAATAATTATTTCCTACATCATGGAATTTGTTTTAATTCATTTATATCAGTTTCAATGTTAGGTATGGGAGTTTGAGAAGGAGAAGTCATAATATCAAATTATGGGAAGAGCTGGGTTTTAAGAAACTAACATTTTTAATAATCTTCTTGAATGTGTGCTTTTTATTAACTTAAAACAATGAGAAAATCTTAGTGTTAATAATTCCAATCCACCACCTCATACCTCCCAAAAAGTCAGCCATTACACTCTCTCTCTCTCTCACTCTCTCTCCCTCTCTCTCTCTCTCTTTCTATCAGTCTGGATTTATAAATCAGTAAGATTTATTTGGGTGAAAATAGAAGGTGGCCACTGGGTTTTCCAATGTTTCATCTCTGTTTGTCCTACCATAGAAAATCAGGGGCAGAAGTAGGGCCAATGTCCAGAGATTCTGTGCCATTAAACTTAGTCCTTTGAAGCCCAGGTGGCAGCTAAGCGGCCTCAGTCCTTACCCAGGCAGCTTACTATTGTTCTCAGCGTCAATCTTTTGCTTTGCTGTTGTACTCAGGTTCCCACCTGGAACCTGCATTTGAAGTCTGAGTGACTATCGGGCACCATGGCTACTAGGGCCACATGGTTACTATGGAGCAAGAACATGCAGACAAGGGGGGCAAGAGCAGGTCACCGAGAGAGAGAAGGGCTTTGTTCCCTGAGATTATATTATTTTGGCCTTGGGAATGACGAAGCGTTTTTTCAAAATAACCAATCAACTTCTCAAGCTTTCATGGGCTTCTGATGGGTCTACCCCCTAGCCAATCCATTCTTTCCCCAGGCTAAAACGAGAGGCTTATATGGTTGCAATTTTGGTTTCTACTATGCATGCCTCAGAGAAGCACCTCCATCTGTGCCTTTTTGACCTGTACTGTGCATGTGCTTCCCTCCCTCTTTATTGGTGTAGCCCTTCCCCCAGTGATCTGCAGGGAACAGACCACTGGTTCCCTGAGGAATGTATAAAGCTATAACTTCCTGGTGAAGCAAGCAGACTCATGCTTCCCAGTTGATTATGTTTAATGTCCGGTTCCCTTGCTCTATTCCTTTATTAATCACTAGCTAACTACACTAAAATTTCTCCCTGAATACCTTGGACCTCATAATCTGACAAGCGTAAATAGATGAAGGTCTCATCTTCAGTAGCTGCTTCTTGCTGTCAAACATGGAGCCTTGCCTATCCCCAGGTCCAGAGATCCTTCCTATCTGCCAAAGGAGCACAGCAGGGGTGTCTTCACATAGGGATTTTGCAAAGTCCAAGTCAGTCTGGTTCTGTCCATGGGAAGTGGCATATGTGATGTCTACCTAGATCATGGTGACATCTAGAGGATGGTTCTGCTGGACAAGTGGCACCTTGTGTTCTAGAAGTGACAAATTTGACAAGAAAGTTAAAAGACATAGTCCAAAAATGAGGAGAATTATAGCAACTGAAGGTCCGATAAGAGGTAAAAACCAGGTGACATGGTAGGGACTAATTTTACAGTGCCCCACATTAAGTTGGAGGAGTGGCTTCCCTGAGGGAAGGTGTATGTCACACCTGTCTGAAGTCCTTCTGTCCACCACACTTAGCTCAAATTAGGCTGAGGGGAATATTCTAAGATTTCCTGTTGAAGACAGTTGAGTCTTTTCTGCCTGAACCATTTGGGCAGAAAAAGGAAAGCAGTTTCAAGCAAAGCCAATAAACCACCCCATACTTCCACCAACTCAACCATCTAGTCCTGACAATAAGTCAATCCAGCCAAACGGTTGAATCTCATTTCAGGAGGCAGTGATGTAGACAGGTTTCTAAAGTGAGGCCTATACTGTGTAAACAAGTGATCAGGTAAATAAAGTCATAGTCATACACCCTATTATTCTGTGGCCCCAATTCAAGTGAAATAAGCTGACATCTTTGCCAGGCAAGTATGTAGTTATAGTGGCCATGTCAGAAATGCTTGTTTTATACTTCTGCTCTCTCACTCAGCTCAAAACAGCCACCTTCCACCACATGCCTAATCACCGCATTAGTAAGAGCAGGGCCAGGTATACTCAACAAGGTCATTGCCAGCTCCTATGGCTCCCGCAGGACAAGTCTGGCACCAGAGATTAGAGAACAGATGGATCTGCAGTGGGAATCAGGAGAACTGGACCAGCTGTTGCAAGAGGAGCAGGCTTTTTGCAATGGGCAGGCTAATCCTGTGAGTTGCCTTGTCCCAAGCCAACCCTTGCGGGAGCCTGCCAGGCTAAAGTGCAGACTCTGGAGAGACTAGTGATTTAGTAAAGAGCCCTGGGTGGCATCACGTGGCTTGCTTTCCCAAGCATTCTTCAGCAAGTGTTCTTAGCCTGTTTGCACTTTATTAAACCTACTAACATTAATTCAGGCTGAAAATCAAATTCAGCTCTCCTCTTATCTTTGTCAATTTCCTCTTCTCCTGAGTCCTTAAAGGGCCAGGTACAAATATGTAAATATCATGCCTTGTGTTGGTAATTAATTTCTTTAAGGTCAAGACTGAGTGATAAGAGTACTACCTTTGCCTTATGAATAATTCATTTCTGCAGATAATCTTTATTTATTCAGACTCTGTGAAAACAGCATGAACTTCTAGGCACAAGTATCTGGGGCCACATCCCAGTTCTGCCCCTGTTAGCTGAGTTACTTTGGGTCATGTAGTTAATCTTTCTGAGTTTCTACATTTCTATCTAAAAGATGAGTTTACTAATGTCTATACCTCACATGCTCATAGCTTGTTAGGAGTTTAAATAAATACATTCATTAAAAAATGCTTAAGAGAGTGGGTGTTTGATGCATATTATTTCTTTTCTCCTTGCCAGCAATGAGCATAATGAAAAGCTCAGCTACATGAGGATATTTTAATGTAACCAGCATGTTCCTTAAAAAACAGTTAATGGTGATCCCTGACTGGTGTGACTCAGTGGGTCAGGCATTGTCCTGCGAACCAAAAGGTCACTCGTCCACTTCCCAGTGGGAGCACATGCTTGGCTTGCAGGCCAGATCTGGTTGGGGTCATGTGAGAGGCAACTAATCAACGTTTCTCTCACACATCGATGTTTCTCTCCCTCTCTTTCTCCCTCCCTGCCCCTCTATCTAAAAATGCATAAATAAATAAGCAAACAAGCAGAAACGACAGGAACCATACGATATATTTAGGATTTAAGGAATGTGGACATTGATCATGTGCTTAACACGGTGGTAAATGCTATTATCTTCATTTCACAGTTAGGAAAACTTATCAGAAGGGTTTACTTCCCAATACTATCCAGGTAATAACTATCAGACACAGGTGTGCATTCAGCATGAGGAGAATACATTTTAAGATTCCCACTTTCATAAGGCCCCTCCAAACATTGGGTGAACCCCAGAAAAGCAATCCCATGGTGATACGTTATTGTAAAATTGACAAAAATATTATATAAACTTTAGGCAAAGCAAATATATGTCTTCTCCTAACCAAATACCTTCTCAGTGAGAGGTACTCAAACTACCAAAATTTTAACTATTCTATTCCTTATTTTCTTCTGTCCTTAGCACTTAACACAATCTAATATACTATATAATTTCTTTTTTAAAAAAAGGTTTTATTTATTGATTTTTAGATAGAGGGGAAGGGAGGGAGAAAGAAAGGGAGAGAAACATCAATGTGTAGATGCCTCTTTTGCATGCCCCTTACTGGGTACCTGGCCCTCAACCTAGGCATTTGCCCTGGCTGGGAATCAAACCAGCAAACCTTTGGTTCACAGGCTGGCACTCAGTCCACTGAGCCACACCAACCAGGGCTATAATTTATTGTTAATATATCTTATTTTTACTAACTCCTCCATTGAAATGTTAGATACATGAGTGCAGGGACTTTGGTGTTTGTTTTTTATATTTTTCCTGTTATATTCTAGCACCTAGAACAGTGTCTAGAACATAGTAGCAACTCAATAAATATTTGTTGAATGAATGAGTGAATGAATAAATGGAATTCTTCTGGCTCCAGATCCTATGTCCTTTATCATAACATTATTCTGCCTCTCTGAGAGATACATACACATTTCATCATAGACAACCTCCTTCGCCCGGATGTATGTGAACAAAAATCCAACTTGTAAGGCTTTAAATTGCCTCTGAGATAATGATAAATTGGTTACCATTTAATCATTGTCTAAGAATTATGGGACAACATTTGAGACCTGACAGGTATATAGCAAAGATGAAGCCCAATTAAAAGGGAAACAGGACTCTGAAAATAGGCTCACAATGGGAAAGTAAAAAATGAGAGTAACCGAGTTCCACAAGCTGCAGCTGCGAGTATCCCTCAAACCCACGAGATCCAGAGTGTGGGTGCAAGTTTGTGTTGACCTATATTGTCTGCTCCCTCCATGATAGGGTGCATAAATCATTTAACATAAAAGACTGACCTTGTAAGTTACTTCTCTACTTCGCATTTCTCGGGATAAAAATATATGTATGTTATATATATATATATATATATACACACATATATATGTATGTATATATGCATATATGTATATATATCAGGATACACACACATATATGTGTATACATACACACAGCTATATATACATAGTTTTGATACACATATGTGTGTGTGTATCAAAAGGGTTAGAATGATTCCTTTTGTAAATATTAGCCATCTCATGCCTGGACCATATCTTTCACTCGATTACTTCTCTGATAACCATTTTCCCAAATAAGTTCACATTCTGATGTACTGGCCATTTAGAACTTCAGCATCTCTTTTTGGGGGAGACACAATTCAACCCATAACACTTGCATACTGCCCCTTGAAAAAGAAGTCTAGTCCAGGGACTAACTCCCAATTTTAATGGATTGTTTGCTGTCACTTTTCTTTTAGAACCAACTATTTTCTATTCCCAAATTCTTTCTGTTTCATTTCTCAGATGGCTGGCTATAGCAAGTAATATTTTGGGAAGGATAATGTGTGGGTGGGATTAAAGCCAAATTCTTTTCTTGTTTGAATTTTTTAATTTTTTCCACAATAAAGACAGATTATTTTGAGGAATAAATTAGTGTGTCAGCATGATATTTGCCAAAATCATAGCAGCAGAACTTTTTATGTTCAGAATAGAAAAGAACCCTAAAAAAGTGGTGGTAGTTTTTTTTTCTTTTATATGATGAAAGGATTGATGCCCCTTAAGATTAAGTGGATAGACCAAGGTCACACACTGAGAGTCAGAAAGGAAATCTAAATGATCAGTGTAGGTGAACCGAATGCCACTTCTTACAGCCTCTGTATTCAGTTCAATGCTAGGATTCACACTCACTTTTAGAATTCCACTGGAACTAGACTTGAAAAAATGCTGAGTTTAGAAGTCAAGGCCTTCTCCTTCCCCACCATCTCATGGATCAAAGACTCTTCTCTTTCACTGCCCTTTGCAAATGCTATGTTTCTCCCACATAAAAAATAAAATAAAATAAAATAAAAAAACAGTGGCCTGACCAAGATCAATGGCTTGGGCTTCTACTAAAACTGGGAGCATTGAATAAATTCATTTGAACCAAATTATGTTCAAGATAGCATATGTAAACATATCAGAACCAGAGTGGAAACCCCTGCTTTTAAATATTGGGTTTGGCCTCATGCTAACTGTGTGGTTTGGTAATGCCACTGAGCATCAGTATCTTCACAGATAAAATTGGGGAGAAAATCATCATTCTTAACTCATAGTGATGGTGTTCTGACTATAACTTGGCATCCAGTAAGCATTCAATAAATGTTTCTGTTCATTAATGTTTCTGAAATATCCCAAGAAATAATTATTTCAACCTCGATGCTTCTCTATGTTGATGGCATTCAGATAGACTCTTACTGTTCTTCACCATGTTACCTTGGGCATGTTTTCCTAAACTTTTAGTGCCTTCTGCTTGAAAAGAAGAAGAATAATTTCTACCTTGCAGGAATATTACGAGGATTACATGCAACAATCCAGGTAAAGTACTTGGTGTGGAATCCTAACACTTAGCAAGTGTTTTATTGGTGAAGTTCCCAAATGTCATTGTCATCTACTACCTTATTCTCCACATTCTGGTGATTCTGATTGAGAACCAATTGGCCAAGCAGAAAACCTGACGGGGGAAGGGGAAGCAGAGCGGGGCCAGTGAGGTTTTTTGCATAACTATAACAGCTGGATAGCTTCATAGTAATGCTAACTAGTTTGCCTGCTGAGCCCTAAGAGCCCAGGAGATGAATATGACTCTAACCCATGATGTAGCCCAGAGGCAGCCCCCTGGGAGGAGCTTGGAGGTGGTTTCTACAGCATGGAACCATGCTTGCCCAGAGTAACAATGGCAGCTGAGAAAGGCGGAAGAGACCAGACTACTGGCAGGTGCAACCCAGTGTAGGAGGAAACAGAAATGGGGTTACAGAGGAAAATCCACCCCAGGATTTAAACACAAGTGTGGCATCCATGCTAGAGCTCTTAGCCATGTGGAGGTCTCTTGACCATGCAGCTTAGAAAGGAGCATAAAAGCAGGATGTAGCAGCCATGTGATCTCGGCCACACAGTTTGAAAGGATGCAAAGAGACCCCCACCGGCTCACCATGAGGATGCGGTTTTGGATTAAGAGCAGGAGCCTAGCTAGCCCAGCACAGATGACTAGAAGAAGGCAGAACATAAATGGGAATCTGCCCAGCTAAGCTTTTATTTCTTTTCCTAAGAGATGGTACCTCTGACTGGCCTGGTTTGACAAAGGGAGGCAGGGCTGTGTGTTCGTGGGTTTTGTTGTTGTTGTTGTTGTTTTGGTTTTTGTTTGCAGAATTCTGCCCTTGTTCTAAACCTGTATAATTTTTTTAGTAAATAGTTCCTTTCCTTTTCATAAGACTCTGGCATTGGGAGTCACAGTTCTTATTGGCAGAAGGCAATAGAACCCAGAGCAATAGAACTCAGTGGTTCTGTTACGAAGTGACTATTTAGTTAATTTTTATTGAAATGAACCATCAGGAGAAAGCATAGGGTAAATTAGCTTAATTTGAACTCCTTACATTAATTTGGAGGGTGGATGAGGAACTCATGTCTTGAATATAAAACCATTCAACCAACATTCTCTATCAGATTACTTATGTTTTTTTCTATTGGAAAAAATAGTAGGAACTTTGAAAGAATAAAATATTCTGATAACCATCTCAGTGCTAGGCACATAGACATCACTATAAATGTTTGCTTATTAATTGATCTTCATTATAAAAGAGGGGTCTGTGTTGATTTTCTCCAAAGATCAATCAGGAAGCCTCTGCTCACCACACTGCTTATTAACAACTTTTTAAAAGAGACTGTCAGTCTCCCAACATTATCTGCAGTATAAATGGACTGTTTTTTAACTCTTTAATGAAAAAACAAATCATTATATATTTTGGTCACGTTAGTTCTTTCACCATTTAAAAATTGGAGCACTCTAATTTTCTTTAGGGATAATTTCTTCAGATCAGGTGGTGCTAACAGCCATAATAATGTTAAACACTTGGAAGCCTCCAGACCCTTGACAGCTGGACATTAGATGGATGGGGAGGTAAAAGCAGCAATGTAAAAACCATCATTAATAAAGGGCTTATGCAGGAAGGAACCTCTCATAGCACCTCTTGTTAAAATGATAGATGTGAAATATTAATTTTGGAAATAGCTAGGTAGGGCCATTTTTAAACTGAAAACCAGAGATAGAATCAACCATGCCAGATCTCTGAAAATATTTGTTGAAATCGAAGGTGTTATTCTGGTTATCTACCACCAGATCACCTGACTGTAGTCTCACCTAAAGCCACCATCTGCCCAAACATAAGGATGGATGCGCAGATATCAACACATTGGTAACCCATATGACCAAACAGCATTGACAGTTTATGTAATTAGTCATACAACCTGTCCCGGGTCCGATTGCTGATAGTAATGCACGGAGGCAGAGGGGTGCAAACAGGTTAGACAAGAGCATGGCTTTCTTGGAGGGAAAAAAGTTCATCACATTTACAGCTGGTTACCTTGTTTTTGACTAAAAGCAATCAAGAAACCCTTGCTTAAGACTTTTCAGTCATCCTGTTTAAGTCAAACTATTTTAAACTAGCTAGCTAGTTATACAAATATAACTTAGTCATCTTTCTTAATAGTTGTACATTTTGACTAATTTTAATAGTTATATTTGTTTTTCTGTTCTTATCAAATTCAGAGATGAATCATGTATTTGACCAACTTAAAATTGGTAGAGTGTATTCTGTTGCTTACACAGGTATATAAAGAGCCAATACATTGGCTGGTTTTACAAATGAAAAAAATTCTTTTCTGTTGACTAATGACTTCCCTAAAGACCTCAAATCTGTGATCACTCAAAGCAAAGTTTACATATTTGTTGTATAAGGAAAGATACTGACTTGATAGGATCAAAGGGGAAAATAAGAGATGTTTATTAAAAGGCCCAGACTGAATGATTTTAAGACAAGGCAGAATTAAAGACATAATAGCTTTGGATTGGTAGGAGCAGGATGTGAGGGTCAAAACAAAGCTTTGATGAACAATGTACTAGTCTTGATAAGCAAGCCCTTTTAGTTGATTGGTAGCATTATCTTCCCAAAGCAAGGACCTTCCAAAAACTAGGTTTTATTGCTTGTTCTCAATGCTAGTTCATATTGAGATCCACAAAATATGCCTAACCATGATATTGTTTAACATAGGAACAGAAAATTGTGTTTGAGTCTTTTTCCTCATTCTTTTTTTCCTCTTTTCTTTCCCTCCCTTCCTTTCTCTCTTCCTCCCTTCCTTCCTTACCTGAAGGAGACTAGCAGGCTGTGGAATGCTGGGCTCCTTTCTGTCTGGTCTAAATAAGCTTTGGAATCTGGCAAATCTGTGCAATCCAAATGCATTCAGCAGAGGCAGCTGGCATGTTTCTCAACTATCATTAAGTTTAGGTTCACCACATTCTAGGATCATCATCTGAAGAAAACATTTCCTTCTGTTCTATCAGGTTATGCCTGGGAAAAGCAGTCCTTCTCCCTTTCCCCATCTCTCCTTTGAGTTAGGACAAGAATCTGTTACCAAACTAATTCCTTTTTTACCCCCGATTGGTGTGCCTCAAGGCTAATGAGTTTGACCCTTTCAGGAAGTAAAATATAAATGACAGTGTCAAAACATTGGGGATATATGAGCTCTGGCTTCAATTCTCTCCACTGGGAGTTAGTTCCTCTATAGACCTTGAATAGAGAAAACACCTCTCAATTCAAATGATAAGCCTTGTAAAATGACTCTCAATGCTCTCCCCCAGGCAACTCTGCCAAGGGAACAAAAGAGCTAGAGGAGGCTGTTCACCCTTTATCTTCATCAGGTCTTCACTTCTGCTTTACCTGGGGATGTCAACCATTCCAAGCCTTTGCTGATTAGGCTATGGGGCAGGTGGATCAGTGGTCAACAAACACCAGCCCAAAGGCCAAATCCAATCCTCTTTCTGTTTTCTAAATAAAGTTTTATTGGCCCTGGCTGATGTGACATAGTGGATTGAGTGCTGGCCTGCAAACCAAAGGGTCACAGGTTCAATTCCCAGTAGGGCACAGACCTATGTTGCAGGCCAAGTCCCCAGAAAGGAGTGCGTGAGAGGCAACCACATACTGATGTTTCTCTCCTTCTTTCTCCCTCCTTTCTCCTCTGTAAAAATAAATTAATAAAATATTTTTTTAAAATAAATAAAATTTTATTGGAACACAGCCACATCCATTTGCTTATGTCTTGTCCGTGGCTGCTTTCAAACAGCGGTGGCAGAATTGAGTAGTTGCAACAGAGACTGTGTAGTCTGGAAAGCCTAAGTCATTAACTATCTGGATCTTTAGAATAAAAGTTTGCTGATAGCGGAAAGGAAAAGAACTAAAGGAAACCAAAGATAAATCTGGTTTCAAAACAAAATGTAACTTCAGCTTCCATTCCTCAGGTCAGAATCAATTTTTCTCCCATTTTCAGACATAGAACAGAAGACTCTCAAGAACTATACTCAGAA
Organism: Micronycteris hirsuta; assembly: GCA_004026765.1. Taxonomy (NCBI): domain Eukaryota; kingdom Metazoa; phylum Chordata; class Mammalia; order Chiroptera; family Phyllostomidae; genus Micronycteris; species Micronycteris hirsuta. The sequence goes on along the minus strand of PVJI01010695.1, from coordinate 31,186 downwards.
ATCAGCAAGGATCCAACTGAGGATAGATATTACTGACAAGACATGTATTTTTTTTAATTTAAAAAAATTTCTAATTTATTTTATTTTTAGACAGAGGGGAGGGAGAAAAAAAGGGAGAGAAACATCAATGTGTGGTTGCCTCTCATGCACCTGCTACTAGGGACATGGCCCTCAACCCAGGAATGTGCCCTGACTGGGAATTGAACCAGGGACCCTGTGGTTCTCAGGTTGGTGCTCAGTCCACTGCACCGCACCAGCCAGGGCAAGACATGTGTTTTCTAAGAAAAGTTGTCCATGGAAATTATTTTACAACACATACAAGGAGGCCCAAGACACAGTACAATTTCCATCATAAACTCACATTCTTTTGATCTTCTATGCAGGTTCCCAGACTGAAATATGGTCCTCAGCTACTCACTGCAAAGGACTCCTCAAAGCATTCTTTACGAGATTGCTCACGGTGATGCAGAGGCTCCTCTGAACCATCACAGGGAAAATGCAACGGCAGAAAGACCTTGGCAAGTAGATAAGAATAAGATCAACACACATCCCTCTATATAATGTGGGCTCCTCAGAGAAAATTAAAAACCTGTTGGTTTGCGTGTCCTTACTGCCTGCTTGTAAGGCACATTCAATTATTCATTTTATTCATCTGACTGACCACTTAAAAACTATGTAGTCAGTGCTTTGGCAATAATTTCATTTCTAAGTGTTCTGCCTGGTTGTTTTTCTGTTTGCACACACTGTTAATTAATGACTATGGAGAAGTCCATAAATTTCAGCATTCGGTAGCAGTGGTGCTTGAATCTATTAGCCGTGAAAGCCAGCATCGACAGTCACTGAGTAGGCACAAAGAGATAAGTATTGATTTTATTTTTGAGTTTTAATTTCTTCTCACTGAATCTGAATGAGCAGATTGCATTCAAACAACCCTCACGGAGCAACAGAGCACAGAGTACAACGCAATACACACAGCCTTTTCCCTCGGGGTGGGCTCAGCCTACCAACTCACATTTTGGAGGCTGTGTGTGTGTGTGTGTGTGTGTGTGTGACTGATGGAGAATCCGTGATAAACCATACGGGGCCCTTAAAAATGGTGGCCAAATTCTTCTCTGAGCATTAGTGTCTTATTCATTTGGAACAAGGGTATTAAGGATCTCCTGTGCTCAAAACCTAAGGCCCTAATGAAACTCCTGATGTCGTTACTTTTGGTGGATTCAGCCTCTCAGTGTATCACAAGCTGGCACTAATAAGACAGCAGAAAGGCTCAAGATAGTGTGTGGGGACATTCAGGCACTAGTGTGGCCCCAGGCTCGATTGATGCAACCAGCAACTCGATGGGATGAGGTACGTGTTTGATGCACTTCTGTGAAAAGGCAGGTCACAGACCTGCCTGGACCAAGATCTGTATGGAGAAGTAGGGGAAATTTTTCTACTTCTTTAGAGAAAAACTAAAACCCTCAGCTACTGTATATTCTTAGTGTCAGATACAGAGAAATTTTATAGAAAGTGAACTGGATAGAAAGAAAACTTATATTTTGATAGCTGCGGATTAAAAGATATGGAATCATTTCATGTGACAAATACTCCTATAGTGCTGACAATATGCTGATTAGTGCTGCATTTTATAAAAATTGACGTGTTTAACCCTTGTAAGAATAATTGGATCTAGGTACTATAGTTATCAGCCTTGAATTATAAACAAGGAAAAGATGGCACAAAGTATTTAAGCACAAAGTCACACAGCCAGTAGGTCGCTCCTGGCTCTGCCTTTACGCAGCTGTACCCGGTCCTGAGCTGTCTCGGGCCCCTTGAGCTGCCTCTCTGGGAACCGAGTCCAGCACAGTCTTTCATGCTGGAGGACTCCGAGGTTAGGGCATCCTTGGGAACATGCTTACTCCAGACATGATTTTTAAAATGGTCAGCTATGTGCCTTGGGAAAGTGGTTCCTTACCCAGCAACAATTAGAATTGCCTGGACAATTGTTTTGGTTGTGTTCATTCGTTTATTTTCAAACCAGGTTTTTAGACACCTCTGCAGACCCCACTCACTCAAATTTTCTGGGAGGTAATTCCTAGAAATATGCATTTTCCAAGCTCCCCCAGGAGATTCTGAGCCAACCCAAGGAGTGTTTAGCAATCACTGAAGTTGGGCTCCCCCAGAGAGTTGCTGCATAGCTCATCCCTACATCCAAATAAGTCTAGTTTCTAATGTTCTCGCCCAATCATGGTTTCAGTTCCTATCTGCAACACGAGGGTCTTCCAGCTGTACTGAGCCTCAACTTTCTCATTTCTAGGGCAAGGGGCTTTTTCACCCTTGTCAACATATTTTCTAGAAGGAGCAGAAAGACTGGGTTTTCCCTGAAGGTGGATTTTGAGGAATGGGGGTGCAGGACAAGACATGCAGGAGAGACAGTTTCAACAACTGGCTCTATTGCTCCCACATCTGAACTTTTAAAAATAAATGAATATATGCATCTGTGCCACTCATATGCACAGACAGGAATAAGGCTAGAGGGTCTTCATTTTGTCAGCTAGCTTGTTTACTGATTTGTTCACCGAGGGAATGGAAAAGGTTGACAGAAAACATCAATCGAGTTCCATACTGCCCATGTTCCCATGCACAAAAATAACTCAAAGAGTTCTTTGAGATAAAACTTTCTGAACACAATAAAATGTGTGCTTGAGCATGGTTAGATTTATTACAAATAAAATTGCCACTGGTACAACTGTGGCAGTGATGGATGAGAAGGCAAGATTATGTAGATTATGTAGTAGAGAGAATGACAGCTTTGGCATCTGCTAATCAGGAAAACTCGCTGGCATCTCTGAGCCTTAGTACTCCTCATTTGCAAAATGAAAATAATACCTGCCACAAGATTGCAAACTGACTTAAAAAAACAGATGGGGTTAATACGTGTCATTCCCAATTTTATTTCAGCAATGTACAAGTAATCCACCACCTTCTTACCGGGATGATCCTGGTCTTCACGTTCTTCACTTTGGCAGTCACCTTCTTTGCATCCCTTTCCTACCTGTACTGGAATGGCCCTGCTTGTAAAAATATGTCCATTTATTCATTTAAGAATTTACCAATGAATATTTTTACAATATCCTTTATGTGCTGAAAAATGTATGGATAAGTAGACCATGTGATATGTTATCCACAGTTTTCTTGGATTCTTCTGACTCCTAATCAGATGACATATTTATCTGTGTGCCCATCAAGGTGTCATTGGGTGCCTTCATTTTTTTCATTAATGCATTGATCTATCTAATACCAATTTTGTTGCATCGTGGAGGGTCAGGATATTACTTTTTTAATAATATTTGATATCATAGCCTGCAAATTTAAATACACACACACCATCTCAGCCTGCTTTAACTTGGAGCGACTCTGATATTATTGCTCAGCCGCTCAGAGATGGATCTGAGACAATCTCAAGCAGATTACCTTCCAATATATTATTTGAATTTGCATTGCTCATAAAGGTCAAAAAGGCATGTAAACATGTCTTTCTGCATTCACGAAATAGCTGTGGGCTGGGGAGGATCTTAAAGAGTATTGTCTGGATGTTACTGGTAAAGGCATGATTGGAGGTAGTGTTTCCAAAAAGAGAGAGAGAAAGAGAGAGAGATGAGGGAGTATAGCTCTTCAAGACCTTACCCTTACTGTGATGGTGAAGCATCCTAAATTCAAGAGAAAGGGAGACTAGAAACAAGGGCTTCAGAACCAACCCTCCTCGAGCAAGCCTGTCTGATGAGTAGGGTCTGCATTAAATGTCAATGATGGCCAGTGTTCTGGAACTTGAACAGAGTAGATTAAAGAAATACATATAAGATGCTATTTAAATATGGTAAATTTTAACATGTGTTGTTAAACCTGTTTCCAAATATATGTTTAATATATATTTAAATGTCTACTTAAACTCCATTCAACTAGAGTTTGAGCTGTGCCATTCAAAGAGACAATGCAATCCAGGTTTGCACTGCAAATACTGATATTATTTATATTTGATTAAATGGTGCTTGAACCACATTGTTTGCATTTTAGAACAATCTTCATTTCTGTGAGCATTTCTGCTGCATCTTATTAGCCTGGACTGCCTTTAGTAGGTATTTTCAGTTGTTGAATTTAAAGTAATTTGTATTTGCTGATATGAACATCACTAGCACATTTTAAAATAATAGTGGGTCAAATTTTTTTACTTTTTCCTTCTATAAAAATAGGTAAAAAATTATGTTCTGGGATCACAGCAGCTTGATTTCAATAAAATAAAATGTATTTTTAAGTGTGAATTAAACTATTGATACATATAAACTTATACAGTTACCCCCCTTATCCACAGTTTTGCTTGCCATAGTTTCAGTTATTAGCTATCAACTGAAGTCTGAAAGTATTAAATGGAAAATTCTAGAAATAAACAATTTATAAGTTTTAAATTGCACACCATTCTGAGTAGTGTGATAATGTCTCACACCATCCCACTCCTGGAATCACCCCTTTCTGGCATACCCATGCTGTGTATGCTACCTGCCCGTTAGCCACTCAGTAGCCATCTTTATCAGATGGACTATTGTAGTACCTCAGTGCTTCTGCTTAAGTTGCCCTTATTTTACTTAGTAATGGTCCTGAAGTGCCAGAGTAGTGATGCTGGCAATAATGATATGCTAAAGAGAAGCTATAAGGTGCTTCCGTTAACTGAAGTGGTATGTATTTATGGGGAAAAAACATAGTATATATAAGATTTGGTGCCATCTGCAATTTCAGGCATCCTCTAGGGGGTCTTGGGACATATCCTCTGCAAATAAGGGGGACTAATGTAACTGTTATATGCTTCTAACCCTTTTTTCAGGTCTGGGGGAAGAATATAGAAGTATAAGACAGAATTAAAGATATCAGTGAGCATGCGAGTTTAGTTGAAAGTCAGAGAAACCATGCTGAGGTGGTTGAATTCAAATGAAAATCTAGGATAATGTGGTGTAGGGTGTGTGGCACAGACTGAAAGTTCCATGGACATTTAGAATTGAAGACTACAGGGTGACATTTTGGGAACAGTTTAAGAGATGGTGTTAGGCTCAAATATTCACACGAGGCATGACTCACATGTAACACATCAACAGCTCCATATGCCTCAGGACAGGAGGAATCAGAAGACCGTCATTCAAGTCTCAACTTTGCCTCTTCCCCTTTCACATCCTTATGCTGTCACTGCCCCTCATTCACAGGGGATACGGTCCGAGACTCCCAGTGGATGCCTGAAATTTCAGATAGTGCTAAACTGTACATATACTAAGTTTTTCCCTCCGCATACATACCTATGATAAAGCTCAATTTATACACTAGGCACAGTTACAGATGAACAACAATATCTAATAATAAAATATATAATATAATAAAATACATGTAAATGTGGTGTCTCTTAAAATTCACTGTAATACTGTACTCACCTTTTCAATTACAGGAGACACTTTGCAGCTTCTCTCTGGGACATTCACATTACCAGCATCACTCCTCTTGCTCTTTGGGGACATTACCAAGTAAAATAAGAGTGACTGGAACACAAGTACTGTCATACACTGACAATCAATCTGATAGCTGAGCTAGCTACTAAATGACTTAGGAGCAGGTAGCATAAAGAGTGTGGAAACACGGGACAGAGGGCTGATTCACGACGCATGCAGGATGAAGTGGGACTGAGTGAGATTTCATCATGCTATGAAGAATGGCATGCAATTTAAACCTTATGAATTGTTTGTTTCTGGAATTTTCCGTTTACTATTTCGGACTCAGGTTGACTGCAGGTAACTGAAACCATGGAAAGAAAAACCACGGATATAAGGGGATTCCTGTATAAGTCATTTACTTTTTCTGATGACCCATTTCCTCGACTGCAAAACTGGCATATTTCTAATACTAACATAAACTCATTGAAAAATCAAAAACATTTTTTAACTTGGAAAAAAACCCTCTATAGATATTAATGTTATCAACTTTGTGAAGATTTGGGGATGATTATTGTGAGAAACGGAACAAAATAGGCAATATTCTTCATAAACTGCGAAGTGCTCTTTTTTGTAAACTGGAAATTGATTTTTTTCTTCCTTCATTTTCCCCCTTTCTTTGCCAAGCTAGAAAATAGTTGTTGCTATTGAGCTATCCACTGACGTTTATTAACGAAGCAGCCACTAAAAGGCTAGGAAATTAGAAGATGCAATGTGTGCAGTCATGAGCTTTATAGGGATGGTTATTTAAGGAAAGCTGAAGATCACCCCAGCATACCCTTATTAAGAGCTATCTCACGCCCAACCTGAAGCACCACTGAGAATTAAGAGGGCAAAATATTTTAGGCTCAGAATGGGCGCTCTTATATTCACACATTTCTCCCAGAACCAACCAGCATGAGTTCAGTTCCAGTTAAGAATCAGAGAATGCATTTGATTTCAATCCACTCTCCCCTGCCACTCTAAATGAGAAATTGAAATAAACGCCTATGCAATTTTTACAATTCTGGAAATAGCAGCATTTGGGCTGCAAGTTTCTTGTCGTTTTCCCATTAATGCCAATTTCTGAGGTAAACCATCTCACAGTATTTTTAACAGGTCAATGGCTAGAGTAATAGAGAAAATGCAATCTCTCCATTTTCATTTCTTATTTGCGGAAAAGGGAGGAGCAGAATGTTATTCTAGCAATTCAAATTTTCTAACAAAACCCACTGATACATAAAACTTTCATTTAGCAGGTCTTTTTTCTCAGTGGAACTACATTTCAATGTTTTAATCCCATTTATTCATAATTATAATTTTATGTCTTAAGGAATTACATTGAATGAACTTTTAGAATTTTTCTCCAGATTCTGTAGAACTAGCTTTCAGTTACAGACTATGCAATGTTGTGCAGGAGTTAAGACCCCCACCTGATTGCGGAGACCCTCGGAATTGAGGGAGAGGTGGAATGTGTAGGGTTTCATTTTACATACACTCTTCTCAGCTAAGTGAGGGAAATCTTGGTAGATGTCACTAACCAACACTCTGAGCAAGCAAACCCTTTTCCAGATCCTCAGATTAATGCAAACTAGGAGGTGCAAACTTGGTTTTCCTTACCTGGAAGTCAAATAAAACTGATTTTAATACTCCAAGACCCCAGAAATCAACCTGAGCAAATGGAAACAAAAGCTTCATGGTAATTAAATGTAAATTATACTTTTGGTCTCTAATTCTCTTTGAAAAATATTTTTGGAAGGGTAGAGAGGAAAAAATAGCAGAAAGGAGATGAAAGGTCCTTGTAAGCACTTCTCACAGAAGGAAGTGAAATAAAATAAAAATTCCAGATACACTTTTGAACCTAAAAGATTAAGCTATATTTTACAGAACATAGTTTTGAAGTCTGGGCTTGAGAACAAAGGAGACATGAAGTCAAATTCCAATTATTCTACTTGTGAGTAGCTTGGGCAAGTTTCTCAGCCCTATTTAACTTCAGGTTCCTAAGCTGGAAAATATGGATAATAATAGCATTAATAATCATATCACTCATGTATGTAAAGTTGGGAACGATGTGGAATAATACACATAAAATGTCTATCACAGATCCTGACTCCAGTAAGCATTTAGGAGTTACTAGTTCATTTATTTCCATTGCCTTTTCTGCTAACACAACTTCTATTCCTTTGGGGTCACCTTGTCACATCAATAACCCTGAGGGTCAGCTAAGGATGACATCACCTCCTGGGTTATGCTCCCCACTGAGATTTGGGATTCCGTGGATGAGTGTTTGAACTACGTCTAGCCAATCAGTGAATACCTAAGTCTATTGTTTGAACAATCAGTAAAGAGGCTCTCATTTTGGTCCTGGTGACAAACACCAGTGAGCCTGAAGTTTCCAGGGACTGCTTTGCTCAATACGGCCTTCTAACCCACCTACCCAAGCAAAGAGGAGCAAAGAGACTGCCCTGAGTAAACCTGTAGGCCATGATTACAATTTTGCCTTGAACTTCCAGGCACTTGAAACCATAAATCCTCTGTTTGGCTGAAGCTAGCTTGCATTAGGTCTTTGTCTCTATGAGTCCATACTCGGCCCTTATCAGTTGTTGCTATTAACCTAACGAAAAGAAACTTGCATCAGTAGATATTTTAGACTGGAAGTAATGAATCATACTCTAAGCTACTGTAGATATGTGATAGCAGCCTAAGAGAGGTCTGGCTGGCATGTCACTTGGATCTGTGACATATTTGAAATCTTACACTAAAAATGGGTTTCTTTATGGGCTGCAATCCAAGAAAGGATTTAGATTAAGAAAGAAACTTTGCAAACAGAGAGATGGTCATAGTTAGAATAGTTCCAGCCCATGCCATGCCCTAGACTTGGGCACTCCAGAGTCAAGACCCACCAAGTCACCCTCATTTTATTTCTTCACTTTTCCCTTCGAGATCAATAATAACCTATGCATTTTGTGTAAGGTACTTGATGTGTTTTCTCCCTTTTTTTAACTTTATACTATTTCTCAAGAATTCTCAATGTTCTCCAAAACTCCAAAATGAGAAGATTCTCCAAACATATGGAATGAATTAAAGTTTTTATGAACAAAAATATTACTATCCATTTCCATTTAGTGTTTTGAACAACTTCCTTTGTTCCTGATTCAAAATATGTCTCATGTTTCCAAGTGCCATCAACTCATGAAGGGAGGTTTTGCTCACTTTCTTGAACTAATAATTAACTTTATCAACATAGTCTTTAAGAAGAATTAAGTTAGAAGTCCTTAAAAATCTATTGATTTAAGAACAATTTATTTCTATAGCATAATGCTTAAGTTTTTAAATCAGCCAACAAAAGGGCTGTATTTACACCATGCAGTTGTGGATTTGCTCAGGACACAGACTGAAGACTGTCATTGTAAATACATGACTTCCCAAAACTCCCATTTGTCTGAAACTTGTCAACTGACTCATTCTTCTCAGCCCAGAGGTGGCACATATCATTTCCACTCACATTTCACTATCATGAACCAGTCATATGGACTCACCTTGATTCAACTGAAAACTGGAAAATATAGTATTCATCTGGCAACTACTCTACCTTGTGCTAAGGGAGCATACATTTCTACTGATAGTCAGCTTTTTCTACCACAGGCTAGTAATGCCTTTGGAACATAAAGAAGAAAATAATATTCAAGTTATTGTACAATTGGCCTGTTCACATTTTATTACCAGCTAAAGAGAGCGTGGAGAAGTTGGCCAGAGTCTGCTGTGTGAGCTCACAAGAGAAGGCTGGGCAAGGGGTAAGAGTTTCCATTCCTTCCTAAGGATTTGGTGGAACCTGCTGTCCTCCAACTGACAGTGAGGGAGTCCAGCATTACAGGCCAGTTAACTGCTGGGTTTATTCTAGTGTGTTTCATAATATTCACAATAAGGGCCTAAGACCAGAAACTGGAACAGGTTCTAACCAGAAGTTTACAGAGCAGTGAACAAGCCATGCACAGAAACTCCAGGATGGCTACAGACTAAGAGTATCTCTTCCAGAATGTGTTCCAGGACTTGTCAAAGCCATGTTTTTATATCACTTATGCTTCATGAATAAAATTATTTTAAAGAAGCCATTAGCTAAATATAAGCCTCTTACGTAGATTTCTAAAACAATTATTGTAGCTCCACAGAAATGAAGATTCATGATTAGTGCACTTGAAATGCTACCAATCACCTCCAAGGAGGAAATGAAGTTTTAACAAAAACATGGCCACATATATTCCACTCTTTACATCGAAGTATAAAGTGCTATATAGAAAATATAATTTTTCATCTTTAAATAAGCATTCATACAAGATAAGAAAATACCTTCTTATGGAAGCAAAGCAACGGGATCCTAACAAACATCATAATTCTTTGATATAGTTCAATACCCAATCCCTATTTAAAGTTTTTCACTGTCCCAAGAATGTCTTTTGTCTCTATACTGTGAAAATCAAGATAAAAATTAAAACTCTATTGTGCATCTCACATTTCTCCCAATGGTCAATAATGCCATGAGCGGAGATACTTTGCCTTTATGAAGAATATAGGATATTTATTTTATAGAGTTTCCCTCCCTCCTTCCAAATTTGCCCAAATGCTTCCTCATGGTGTTATTTGGCTTCTGTAATACTTAACTATTGCTATGTAACAAATTATCCCCAAACTTAGCCTCTTAAAACAACCAACATTTATTACAAACAGTCCTTTTGTAAAAGGAATCTGGCACAGCTTAGCTGGGAGATTCTGGCTCAGTTTCACACCCCAGCGGGGCTGTAGTCAGCTCAAGGCTTGACTGGGGGAAGATCTTCTTCCAAGTTCACTCACAGGATTGTGGGCAGGAATCAGTTCCTCCTGGGCGGTTGGGGTCAGATGTCTCAAGTCCTAGGTGGTGGTGGGCATACGTCTCTGCGTTCTTGCCGTGTGGACTTCTTTACAGGGCACCTCATTACATGGCAGCTGCTTCCATCCCAGTAAGAAAGTGAGAGGGCAGGGAAGATGGAAGTTAGATTCTTTTGTAACCTATTCTTAGATGTGACAGCCCATCATCACCTTTGTTGAATTCTATTCATTAGAAGTGAGTCACTGAGTCCAGCCCACACGCAAAGGGAACTGCTAAAATAAGATAGGGACATCGGGAGGTGGGGAATATTAGGAACTTGCTTCTATATCCTTTGTCATTCCTGGAAAATGAAAGTTAAGTATAGAACATTATTTAGATTAATGATAAATATATTTACTAGAAGCACATGAGGTGATGTTTTGTACTTTGTTACATGACACCAAAAATCAATATATAATCATCCTGCTATTATCAAAGTTAGGATTGATCACCACATAAATAAAGATCATGGCAGCTGGAGTCTTACATGGTAAAATCATACTTCTCCCCTTGAGCTTAAATGTGATTGGTGGATTTTATTTTGGTATCACGTAACTATCCATTCACCAATGATCTTAGCATTATATGTCAGTGATTGCAAAGTACGTTTTAAAATTTCAATTCTATATTTCTATCTGGACATCTGTAGAATTTCTCTCTTGACAAACAACTATTCAGTTGTCATGAAACATATCAGAAGGGCAGAAATAATGTTCATTTCCTTTAATTAACCCTAAACTTAGTTTTCAATACTCAGAGTTTGTTGAAATCTAACACATCTCAATCAACTCTGTCTCACTTAAATTCCTCACTGGGTCTGTTTTGTGATAAGTCTCTGGGGAAATAATTATGTTTTATCACTTTATATGTTTCATGTTGTTATTGAAATTTCCCTTAACATCTGTGCTCCCCAGTCACTTTGCTTACAAAATCCCAGACAACCCAGTGTAAGAAAGTACTCAGCTCATTTAATGCTATGGTATTCCCAAGCCATGTCTTAAACATTTCAATTATATCATTTATTGGATACTGGCTTGATTCCCATAAGTTCATAATATTTTAATCCTCATATTCACTTCCAACTTGCTCTATCACCCTCAGTGCCATCCCTGTACATCTGGACTGGCCACTCACTGTCTTCTGTATGGCCTCCAAAATAATTTAGACAACCAATATTCATCAAAGAATAAGCACCAGGGATATAGTATACCTGCCAAGAAGTCATGCCCATAAAACCTCAAGATGGTCTCTTATAAAATTGCCCTAAAATTGACAGTTTCCATGTTCATTATTATGAGCTCTTGGCATTTTTCTTGGTATTTTGCTGAAAACCTAAATACTATTGTGTGCCCTCTCTAAAGCACTAGAACACTTAAAATCAACTGTGGTATGACAGGCAGCACGCATGTATGAGAAAATTATCACAGATATCTGGAAGTTGGTGAATCTCTCTTATCAGTGCCATGGATAACAACGACGGAGCTTCACAGGGGACCGGGATTTCCAGGGGTCCCATGCACCTCACAGTGTCACGCCGCTGTGCACGTCACAGTGCCTTTACACAGCACCTAGAAAGTGTGGGTTCGATATCTAAATGTCTTTGATTGTCAGGAGACTCAGAGCCCCGTAAATAAAATAAACGACCAACACGTTGGTCCTGCATTAAAATTTGTATGACTCTGTGCCTCTGTGAGTTCACCTGTAGCTGTCCTGTCCACATCGGTGTTTTGATGCAGAATGTGACCCTTTTATTCAGTCAGTCCTGAAGGTCATATATTCTTGAAATAGTCCAGTAAACTTTTTGTCTGGCGAATAAGAGGCTATGCCTGTGACATCCTTCCCGCTACAGTTCAGAATGGCGTTCACATTCATTTGAGTGGCACCAAAATGGTAGTGTTTTGCACTTGCCTTAATTTTTTCTCACTGCAAGTGATATTATCCAATTTGGAAGTGGGGTACAGTGATCTTTCAGCGACTCTAACCTGTCGATTGTCAGCCAAACTTCTATCACAGGTTATCACCTTCAATATAATCCCTAGAGGAATTCTCCATTTATTCCCGTTATATATGTTCATATCAAATTCCTATGATCCAGTTCCAATTTGATGTATCTAGATGAAGCATTTCTCCTTCTGGTTCTGATATTAAAAACAAAACACTTTACCTTCTTTATATCCTTGTTCAATTTTCTCCTCAAGGAGGATATTTTGGACCACTCTATCTCAAAATTATATCCCCAACCTGTCACTTTCTGGCACATCACACCTAAGCACCACGCATGCCGGGTGACAATATCGATGCGTACTGTCTGTCTCTCCTGCTTACTGGAGGGCAGAGACGTTTGTCTGCTACTCCCTGCCTTTCTTCCCGGTGCCTAGAAGTCGCTGGCACATGTTCAGCATGCAGCAGTACTTGTTAGATGAATAAGGGTGATTGAATATATCATCGTGGGTATCTACTTTTTATGTGTCTATCAACGTAGAGAGGAATTTTAACATATCTGTTTCTGCATTCCCTTGCTGCCGACATAGGACGTTTCCATTTTATTATCCATTTACAAAATAAAGGTAGTTTCTAAAACTGCACTCAGAGATGCTAAATTTTCTTTAGCATTTCTCTTAAACTGTAGGCAATTTCTACTGTTGACTTGCTCGTAATGTTGGGCATTCCTTTTCTAATACTAAAGCTGTCTCTTGTTGGTTAGCTGTCTCGAGGCAGGGCTAGCCTTCCAAATAAAACAAAACTTCCAACATGTATGAACTTCGGCTGCCAAATTTAACATCAGAGGCAAATGATATTTTGCTCCCGGACTGAAAAGTCACGAATGATTACACTGACTCATGGGATGAGACCTGTTTTTCATACGGAACTTACTGGTTGGGTGTCCTTGCCAACTCTTCATAAAACGTGGTCTTTGTTCTTCCTCTAAAATGCAGGATTCTGTCCACAGAAAACATACAACCAAACTAGATGTTGCTGTGATTATACAAAATCTGTGTGATTAGATGCCATGTGTTTTGATGAAGATAGAAGGAAAGCGGGCGCTGATATCACGGAGGTGGATCTGAGTCACCAAAACACAACGAAGATATTTACAGATGCAACTTAAAAAATTGTTACATAAGCAGCCACAATAAAAGCAAGTACCCAGCCCAAGTTCCCATAAACACAGAAGCAGAGCCCACACAGTAATTTTTGATTAGATTCATACACCAAAAATGAAGGAAAATTTTCCAAAGGGCACAAAGTTTGTCAGTAAGTGTTATTAATATCACAACCATTATCAAAGTCAGCATCTAATATGTTCCAGAAAGACAATGTCCATTTTCTTCATTCTGTCTTAACATATATTTTCATTGTCTTGTTACTCTTCAGTATAAGATTCCTGCTTCTGCCCCCACCACCACTTCAGCTTCCTGGCAAACGTGTGTGTGTGAGAGTTTGCACAGAGTGTTCCAGCAGCTAGAGAGTGCCTTTGGTTGTCTCACTTGAATGGACAGTATTTAAGATATCCTAAATAATCATCCTACTTTCCTGGGCCAGTTAATTTTACTGTTAAAGGATTAACTCTTTAATGGCCCTTACTTTTGGCTGGGGAAAATTCCCAATGGAGCATATATAGGCTGAAGACAAAGATCACTTTCCTTGGCAAACTTCACAGATGCTTGGTCTATTAGCAAAATTTTCATTCAGTAGACGTCTGGTTAGTATTGTTTTGACCACTGCTACGGGCATAACTATGTGTGGCACCGTATAGTACCCCCTTGACGGCCTCTCCTTGAAATCCCTAACACAGAGTTGAAGCATACCGCCCATTTCCTGTGATTTCAGGGCCTGGGTGTTTTCTTAACTCTTTTAATAAACCATTTCACCTTCCCAACATCAGGGCTACTTCATATCGGATTTAAAAAAAAAAAAAAAACATTGAATATTCCTGTCACTTGCCAATTCCAGCACGGTTTTTGTCCTACAGTGAGTTTCCATGTCTGAATTCCAATGTCAGCCGTTCTAGGTCTTCACACAATTTTCCCAGTTCTTTTGGCTGCATTTTGATCAATCACCATTGAGATACAAATGCAACCTCCCGCCCTTGTTAGAAGTCAGTGACAGTGAGAAAACACAGATTTTGTTCTTTTAATAAAGATCCTGTATAATCTACCCACTACTGTTTCCCGAGGATCAGGGCTGAGGGAATCTGGCTTTCAGATTTATCCAAAATCTGACTCGGTGTCACACTGGACTCTTCACTACTGCATTTGAGAAATTTCAAGTTCACAAGTGGGATCCACTGTCTTAACCTCCACTCATTTGAAAGAACAATGCCTGAAAAAAACAAATAAATCCTTGTCCTCACGTGTCTGTGAAAGGATCTCCAATTGTTCCAGGCTATTTTAAATACGTTTATGCCTCAGCAAGTGCACCCTCTTTTGGAAGTTCTTCTTTCACTATTTTGATAGATCAGATGCTCAACTTGGTGTTGATGAATTACTTAGGACACTTCTTCAGTTCTTCCTCCCAAAATGCTTTTCTATCACTTAGAAACTTTTATCAATGACTTGGCTATAAAAACCGTTAGACATCATCTAAAACCTGGAAAAGCAGGAACTTCTGTGAAGTTTAATATCTCTGCTGGATACTGACATTCTGAGTGCCTAGAATTCAGGATATCACCCTGATTGGCATAGTGTTTTTCCTTACCTGAGGCTTGCCTGTATTAGGATAACGGCAGTAGCCTCCTAATTAACTTCCTAACTGTTGTAAGAACACTGGTTCCTGGAAGCCAGAGTCTTTGTGTTTTACAAATTATCTCAGGGATGATGGGATTAACAAGAAGCTTTCTTTTAAAGCTTTAGTTTCCTGATATAAAATATACCTTTTAAATAGCAGCAGGCTTAGTCTTTTACTGGCTGTCCCTTGATATAACGTCAACAACTAGTCAGTTTGGCCCCTTCTTAAAGTTGCGATTATTTCAGTTGATCAGGGCAAACTTTCAGCAACCTCTTAGTTCGGAGTTTGAAAAACCCCGCGTTGCTATTGGAAATTCTGTTCATGTAGCCATACTCGCTGTCCTGTTAGGCCTCAGGTTCAGTGCAGTCCAGTTAGTTTTGGAAACAGTTATTTGGGTAGGACCATTTAACGGGCTTGTTTTACCTGGAGTTTCTTGTATCCAGATTCCATCGGTTGCCATTTGTTGCCATACTTCATTGTGTAGAAATCACCTATGGACCTAAAGGCAAAGTGCCTAATAACTAACACTTTCAAAGTGAATTCAAGGTCTGCTGGAACTGGTATGGGAAGAACAATCTGTTGTATTATAATTCTTATTCAGCTGAACTAATTCAGTTCCCTAAATGCTCTATTTGTTTCCTCGGGAAACAGTAGTGGGTAGATTACACAGGATCTTTATTAAAAGAACAAAATCTGTGTTTTCTCCCTGTCACTGACTTCCCTCGCTTGCTTTATTTGGAGGGATAATTTATCTTATAAATTGGTACAAGTGATATCTTTAAATTTGTGATTTTAAAAAGTACAATAAACTGCATCTATTTGTGGGAAAGAATTCTTTCTTTCTGGTTGAACAGCCAATTCTATACACAATTAGATTGCTTTTTTACTTTGCATTCAATATTTAGTGAAAGATGTTTCCTTGAATTGAGAGGTTTTATTTTATTTATTTTGTAATTATATAAA
Organism: Micronycteris hirsuta; assembly: GCA_004026765.1. Taxonomy (NCBI): domain Eukaryota; kingdom Metazoa; phylum Chordata; class Mammalia; order Chiroptera; family Phyllostomidae; genus Micronycteris; species Micronycteris hirsuta. The sequence goes on along the minus strand of PVJI01010695.1, from coordinate 15,109 downwards.
ACGCATTGTACTGGTCAGCCTCTTTCAGTTAAGATTTTATCCTGAAGATCTTTTCCTATTGTGTGGAGAAATCATTCTCATTCTCTTTCTTCTTTTCAAATCAAATTTACTTGGATATCATTTACACTATATGTGGGTATAGAATAAGAAGCACCCCTCTTAGGTGCACGGTTTAGTGCGTCTTGATAATTAAGCACTACCACAATCAAAACCTAGAATGATTTCATCAGCTCCGGAAGTGCGCTTGTTCGCCTTCTTGTAGTCAACTCACACGCTGCCACTCGTCTCATTGCTGTCAACATAGATCGGTTTCGTCTGTTTTAGGACCGCATGCAAACGGCATCGAACAGCATGATCTACTTTCTCTGTATTATTTTGCTCAGCATAATGATTCTCAGATTCATCCATGTTGTTCCTTGTATCAGTAGTACATTCTGAATTTATTGACAATCAACATTCCATTTGGGTATGTATCTATGTGTTGATGGACACTTCAGTAATTTCTCTATGTTGAGTAGATTAAACGCTATAAAATCCGTGTTCTTGTATGTGTGTAAACATAAGTTTTCATTTCTCTTCTGCAAACATGTAGACATGGAATTCCTAAGTTATGTGCTAGGTGAATGTTCAACTTTATAAGGAACTGCTAAGCTGCTTCCCAAGAAGGCTATATTATTTTACATTTCCACTAGCATCAATATCCCAACTGCTCCACATTCTTGCCAACTCTTGGTATTATTACTCTTTTTTAAAAAAAAAATTTGGCCATGCTTATTCGTATTTAATTTGCATTTCCTTGATGATTAATAACATCAAATATTTTTCCTTTTTTGGTCAGGGATTCTTATATCTCCTTTTATAAAGTGTTTACTCAAATTTATTTTACCCATTTTTAAAATTGTTACCTTAAGATACATTTTGACCTCAGGTAGAAAAAGCCCTTTAATTCTGTGGGTCTTTTAGGAAATTCGTTTTGCTAATGTAAGTTCTTCGCATTTCCATATAAAAGAAAAAGCCTGCTGAGATTTTGATTGATTTATGGATCAGTCTGAGGAAAATTGACATTTTAACTACATTTAGTCTTCTACTTTACACACATGGCATATATACATCCCCATTTTTGACATCTTCATTTTCTCATCACAAAGTTTTAGTTTGCAGTGTACAAGTTTTTCATACATTTTGAAACTTATTACTAAGAATATCCCTCACCCTGTTTACATTTTAGACATACATGAAATAGCTGTTTTCTGTGATGAAAACAAAATTTTCACTTCAACTTATGAGGTGCAGGATGTTAGTTTCAGGCCTTGAAAAAAGCAGTTCGACAGTTTTCCTTTAGCCTCCTGCACAGTCTTATGGGTAATCAATTTGTTTTTATCTCAGTTCAAAAAGTTTTCTTTGCCCTGGCTGGTGTGGCTCAGTGGAGTGAGTGCCAGCCTGAAAACAGAAGGTCACCGGTTTGATTCCCAGTAGGGGCACATGCCTGGGTTGCAGGCCATGGTCCCCAGTAGGGGGCATTCGAGAGGCAACTGATCAATGTTTCTCTCCCTGTCTTTCTCCCTTCCTTCCCTTCTTTGTAAAAATAAATAAATAAAATCTTTTTTAAAAAGTGTTCTTTTCCCCAAAACAATCAGTTAAGTATGCATTTAGGGTATGGGATATCACTACAAATTCTCTAATTGGCTACCTAACTTTTTCCAACTGAACCTTAGTTCTCACTTCATGAATACCCCTGTTTTACCAACACATCTGATTCTACTTTTTCCATTCCTTTACAAAAGTTTAAAGAACCATGTACTTATGAGAAAAAATTATCTTCTGACTCCTGGTATCACTAAATGCTATTTATGACTGAAGATATTTTGAATCTCGGTGAATATCTAGGATTTCATATGAGCAAGTTTTATGTTTTGAATAGTTTGAAGGGCTTCAGTTCCCTGAGTAAAATTACTCAAATCAGTAGGTTCTGGGAGCTTCCATTGTGTCTTGGGATATCTTGTGCCAAGCTTGGCTCTATTTCTCTGATTTGGTGTGTGTGCTGGGGGGTTAGTGGGCTCACGTAATAACATTGCATTCTTCCAAAGTGTCCCGTTCAAGCAATATCCCTGAATCTAGGATTACATTCTGCCCTTCATATTCTATTTTCATGACCTCATTTTTAGCCAGTTCTTCACAACTTTCCTGTTGATGAATGGCTAAAGATAACCTAATCTCCTCAAACATTCTAATTGAATGGCTCCTACTACAATCCTAATTGTATCTGTAACCCCCAAATAGGTTCACTGGGGCTTCATTTTGAAGTGATGCTGCCAGAACTGATGTGAGTGTAATGTCTTCCACCTGAGGTGATTTTCCCGGGGATTCTCTCACTACTCAGGTTCTAAGAAGGATTTCGTCCTCTTAATAAGCCCCTGCAATCCTGCCTTACCTCTTGAATATTTCCTTGTCTTCAGCAATATTTCACCCCTTTGCCATTAAAGCACTGACTGGGCTGGGGGTAAGCACTTTTCATCTGCCAGTAAGTATTCACCTCAGTAGCGGGGATTCTCCTTCTCTGGTGAGCTCCTTAAGTAAGTTGTCTGTTCTTATCCTTCTAACCTACCATTATTTTTGCTGCATATTCTGAGTAAGGAGCTCTTCCTTTTCTTTTTCCTTTCCCTTCTGTTTTCCTTCCTTCCTTTCTTCCATCCTTTATTTCTGACTATACTTTTTCCTTATAGCTTATAACTCCAGTCTACTGCAAGACTTCTTTCTCACTCTGGCTTCACTTCTTTGATCATGGGGGATCTCCTAATTTCTGCATTTCACATGGCGGCATTTTCTTGATGGCTTACGTTGCTAGAAATCCTGGGCAAGAGATCTGCTGGTTGGGGATTAGAAGAATCTTATCCTTCTCACTGTTTATTATCTGATTTTTAAGAAAAGCCATTTTCTCATCTTTCTCCCTTTCTTCATTTGCAACTATGGTAGTGCTTTTTTGACCCTTTTTGTCCCACATGCTAGACAAAGACATACCTTCAGCCGTCAAGGCGACCGGTAGCTCTAAATGTCACCCCAGCTGGTTGCTGCACACCATTCTGTTAACTTGTCTATGACAACACGCAATAGATCTGATTTTAAATAACCCAAAATTTCCCTTTACACAACACACTAATGTAGGCAGAGATGTGGTGATAAACCCACAGTGTCCTGACCTCCCTACTCAGTCCTCCTCCTCCTCAAATACTCAGATTTAGTCTAGCCATTGATGTGCTTTAAAAGTCCTCTGGGTGGTTCTAACTGGACGTCTGAATGGAAGCCTTTGATAAGCGCAGATCTCAGTGTATGAGGGGTCTTGGACTGACCCCTATCTCTACCAGGAGCCCGGTGATATTTCTAGCCAACTGCAAACACACACATTTCTTATTTCCCATCAATCTTATACTGGTGTATAAACCCACTGGTATGGATTTCAATAAAAAGATTTTAAAAGTTTAATCAACGTTTTTCGCATGGATTTTTGTTTAGGGTTCTCCAAACACTAACGACCTTCAGGCATACATTAAGATGTATACACGCATATATTCATGGTACTGTTTATCCTCAATTGTTTTTAAAGGGAATAACTAGACAGTTAATATTACAAGAGTAACATGAGAAGGAACATCACAACCACCGCCTCCATCTTCTCAGAAAAAAAGGTGAAAAAGTTCTCATGATACTTCTATAATTGTAAATTATAATGCAAACGTTAAGAAAAGGGTACTTTTATGTCTAGTCCCTGACAAAATGCATTGTTTCGATAACTTTCATACTACAGTATTGCATAGTTGATGGAACGCAGTTTTTCTTTATCTTCACTTTCATACCAATGCAGTGTTTTAAACATCTATACCAAAGTCTTTGCTTAAAATATATTTCTATAATTGAATTTAAAGTACACATCAGAGACTTCCCGTTTGCAAAAGCCTTTAGTGAGAGGTCACTTCAGGTGATAAAAGTTTTAAGAGAAAAACCACAGGTACCAGAAATAATGTATAATTTCAAACAAAATGTCATTTAGAATGATGACCTCTGCCCTTTATCCGAGGCAATGCATTTTAAAAGATAAGCTTTAACTTCCAGAATAAGTTTTAAAAATAGTTCAATACTTTATACTTCTGGTCCAAGGGCATAAGGGCACTTAAATTATATCTAATAACAGAAAACCAGGACAATTCTTTGTAATTTTTAAAAAAGAATAAAATGCCCTCAAATGTGTTATAATTACACGTAAATCACAAAGGTTTTGTTGTTTTTTTTTTAATAATTCCCTGTGCCCCATAGAAACCACTGACTTAGATCCCTCAAAGATTATTAGATGTTTTAAGGAAAAAGAGAAGATCTGGAGAGATTGAAATCTTCAGGTCTAGTATCAGATGAGAGCAAGAGCCATTCCACCCATCAGCCAGAGCCCCCCGGAACACACCTGTGCCACACAGCAGGCTGCATTGCTTGTTGTAACAACGGGGACCGTATCAGCAGGGAGACCATGGTGGTACAGCATTAAAATAGAATTTTGACTTGGGGAAGGTAGTTAGGAGTGAGAGTGAAGAGGCTCACAGGAGGGGCGCTTTGCTCTAGGTACGATCTCTGGAACCTCTGGACATTACCTCAGATTAACAAAAGGTCTTTGCAGGTGTTATCGAGTGAAGGATTTTAATATGAGATTACCCTGGATTGGCCACGTGGGGCCTTAATGCCTCCATGAGCATCCTAGGAAGAATGAAGCAGAGGGAGATTTGACTGAGATTTAAGAAGAGAAGGCAAAGTGAATACGGAGGTAGAGAGTGGAGTGATGGTCCCATAAAACAAGGAACACCAGCAGCCACCAGGTAAGGACGGATGTTTCTTTAGAAGCTTCAGAAAGAATACTGCCCTGCCAACACTGATTTCAGACACAGGTCTCGAGAACTGTGAAAGGATAAATTCCGACTGTTTTCGGCTCCCCAGTTTGTGAGGATTTGTTTCCACGGCCACAGGTAATGCAATGCAGATGTATCGATAATTTATATCTAGGCGAAGGAGGCATGGAGCATGGCAAAAGCTGTCATTGTAAGAAGCAGAAGCTACAACTATTAGTTGGGAGAGGAAATGTTTGGCTATTTCTGTACTTGGTAGTGTTCATGTTTTGTCTTGTTTTTAGACAAGATTATGGTGGGTTCTGGCTTTTGTCTCACTCCATCAGAGTCTCAGAGCGAACTTGTCTGATGTTGTATTCTGAGCAATTTTAAATATTCACCAGGAGAATGCCAAAGCCTAGCCTTCAAGCAGGCCAGTTCCCAACTGACAGCTGTCAAGACTATGTTTTTCTTTCTCATAATTAATTTGATGAGTGATGGTAATGCTATCCAGCCTCTCTAGATATTGCTGTTCACTTCAATCATTTATTCACCAAGTATTTACTGAAAAAATCCTAACCATCATGGAAGTTGCAAAGAGGGAAACAACTAAGTGAACGGTATCACCTGTCAATCAGTGATAAGAGAAAGAAAAGTGAAATGGGAAGTATCTTAGAAGGCATAATAGAATTTCTCCATTTCATAGCCCCTAATAAAATAATCCATTTATGGATGCAAACTCCACGGGTGAAAGGCTAACAGGGAGCTGGATATATGTGCAGCGTCAGAGTGCCGTTGCTTCCTGATCACGAAGCGGCAAACTTAGTTTTGCAATGCATGGATCTGACTGTCACCACCTTAACCCAGGGATCACAAGCGGCCAGCTAGCAGTGAAAAAGCCAGATGTGATGTGCCTACTGATACAATGAAATAGGATGCATAAAATACCGCCTCTGAAATGTTCTTGCCCAATGTGTTTAGCCTGAAACCAAGTAAGCCAATAGTCAGAGCTCCTAGTGTGTAGGAGATTTAGGGAAGCAATGTAAATGACATCACACACACACACACACACACACACACACACACACACACACAGAAGCAATTAGACAAATTCAAAAGGCGGAGCATTTCATAACACAGCTAGTCTGACCACTAGTCTGACCACGTCATTAGCTCAATGGTATTTATAAATAGATAGGGCCACATTCATGACAAAGGAGACGTTAAAAACACAAAGGCCCCTCTGACAGTAGGTATATGGTATAGATTAGTGAGATAGGTTCACATAGTTTAACATATATTAGGATCACTGAGGGAGTTTATTAAAAATGTGAAGCTTCAGGCTCTAATAAATATTCTGATTTCTAACAACAACAGAGTTGATGCTGAAAACATGTGCCTCTGGTCCCCACTTGGAGAAACATGTAAGTATATTTAAATTCATCACAGGAGCTATCAGGTTCACGGACAGGGATTGGCGGGATTCTGGTGCTCATAGCAGAGAATGGGCCATCAACAGCAGAAGACCTCCGTCCCCCGAGCTCTGGACCCATAGCAGACTGCCTTGCTGCTTCCTGTCAGAACCGCCTGCATGACTTGCAGATCACACCACTGGCTGGGGCCCTCTCCAGACCAGTTACATCTGAGTCTCAGGAAGGCTGGCTGGGTGTGAGCACGGAGGTTTTACCTGAGTGACCCTATGTGCGGTTGGAGTTGAGAGCTAGCTAAACTTTCTGGAAAATGCAAGGCTCTGTTCTGTATCTGCAATTAATTAAAGAGCTGATCTTAAATTTTGATGAGAATTCATAGGGTGATAGCAGTAACAACGATGGCTCACTTTTTAAAAAGAATGTCCTATTTGATTTTTAAAGGAATAAATCCCACTTGCTCGTGGTGTATGATCTTTTAAATGTATTGCTGGATCCAGTTTGTTAATATTTTGTTGAGAGTTTTAGCATCTATGTTCAGCAGGGATATTGACCTATACTTTTCTTTCTTTGTTGTGTCTTCATCTTCTTTGGGAAGTAGGATGATGCTGGCATCACAAAAGGAGCTTGGAAGTCTTCCCTCCTCTTGACATTTTAAAGTACTTTGAAGAGGACAGATACTAGTTCTGTGAATGATTGGTAAAATTCACCTGTGAAGCCATCCTGTCCAGGACTTTTGTTTGCCGGGAGTTTTTTGATGACTACTTCAATTTTATTCCTTGTTATCTATCCATTCAGGTTTTCTGATTCTTCCCGATTCAGTTTTAGAAGGTGGTATGTTTCTAGAATAACAGCTGTCATTAGAATAATAAAGAAAGAAAAAGAAAAGGTTTTGCAATTCTGCGGATCCAGAACTAACTATACCTCTTCTTTTTACAAAGGAAGAGGACATGGCTCTCCCCGCCCCTGCAGAGCATTGTCAAGTGTGCTTCCTAGTGGGGACAACACAAAGCCAGAACCACTCTACTGTCCCTTCCCAGGATGGCTGTTTTAGAGGAATAGCATGTCTTGAAAGGAAACTCAGTAACAAGTGGTTTACACTAACAATTGCAGCATGGTAAATCACAAAGTTATTCACTACTAAGAGCCTGATAAAAATCTAAGCAAAGGGGGACAGGACAACCTGGGCCTGTAGCAAGGTGGAAAATAGGATCATCGGGTAAGTGGAGTTCAGAGAAGAAAAGGAAAAGCAGCATCTACTAACAAGGACCGCGAAAACCAACACTTTTATCTCAGAATGACGGCACTGCTCTGCACAGCAGAACATATACAGTCCTATTTTCAACAAAAGTCTAATGGAAAAGACACCACATGCATCTCTTACTAAGCTACAGCCTATGTGATCTTCTCGAGAAAATTGCTGACAATGTGGCTTTGATTATAACTCATGCTCCTTCATCTTTGGAGAGACAATATGGCACAGAGAACAGAGGCCCGGATGCAGACTCAGGCTCCCTGCGTTCGAGCCCAGGCTTTAGTGCTGACTCTCCAGTGGCCCTGAACTTAATTTTCACACTTTTAAAATTTTTCCAGGTGAAATTAATAAAGCTTATAGGAAGACTTTCTATGGGAAATAAATAAAAGACTGATTAAAGGAGCTTTGTAAGCTCTAAAATTTTAGTTGTGGTTATGATGACTACTCACTGCCATTATTTCACCAGCTCCTGCAATTCCAGCAAATGAAGAGGTAACGGTGCAGTGTCAGGGCTCAGTATTTACCAAAGGCACAAAGAATGGATGATCCAACACGTGGGACAAAGAGAAAGGGAAGCACAAAGAGGAAGGGAGGACCAGTATTTTAAAACATTTTAAATCTTTCATTTGAACAAAGAGCCATCCATCAAGAGTTATGGAACTCTTTGCTGTGCACATACTTGGTACTGTGATTAAAAATAAGGCATGAAACAAGAGACTCTGAAAGAACCATAAACAGCACCCAGTGAAATCCCAGTATTATAGCAGAGGAAACTTAGTGATTTAGTTTTCTGTTGACACACTATGAGATTTTACGCTCATTGTAACATTTTTAAAAATCACAGTGGAATTGAAGTATGGAAAGATGGGATGGTGGGAGACCTCAGGGCCTTGACTTCTCAGTATTTCCAAAGTAAACCACCCTTAGAAAGGCAATGCCCACTTTCCCTTCCTATTAGGATTATATGAAGTCATCCACACTGAAAGGCACAACCTAAGTAGTCAGAAATTACCTACTATGACTTTCCAAAAACCTGGCAAAAAAAATAATCCTTGAAATCTCCAGGACAAACAAAATTAAATCCATAAAACACCCAATTCTGTCAGAAGGAAAGCACGTATATTGCTGCTTTTATAAAGAAAATATTCAAGCAAGTCTCAAGGGTAAAATGCACAATTAAACAATTTAGCAAATCTGGCAGCTCAACACACTGAACATAAGCCGACCTACCCTCTGCTTCCATCTGACATGGCATATTTTCTCTCTCTGGCAGTCCTTTCTCTGTAAGGCTAACTCTCCCATGACCTGTGCTATTAGACATCTTCCAGGCATGCCACTTCTAACAAGGTCCTCTTTGATCTTCAATGACCAGACCCTTTGGAGGAAGTGCAAAGATGAACCACATTATACTAAACTCGGTTCTGTAAGAAATATTAGAATTATGCAATAGGGTTATGGAATATTTAAAATGATTGATAGACTCAAAAACCTTGCTTTGGTCTCAGAGGCGGAGTGTTAAGGTTGGAAATAACACAAGGTACAGAATCAGAAACCCTAAATTTAGGGAGTTACATCTTCTACTGATCTTATCTTTAGCCTCTTAAAACAGCATTTATTCTCTCCCACAGGATATGTGGGTTCTGAATCTGGGGACAAACTGGCTGGGTAGTTCTGGCTCAAGGACTCTCCTGAGGTTGCAGTAAAATACCAGCCATGGCTACGGTCATCCAAAAATTTGACTAGGGCTGGCGGACCTGTTTCCAAGGTGACTCACATCCTATCTAGGTAGTGTTGGTTGTCTGCCGAGACCTCAGTTCTTCCTCAGGTGGACAGAAAGCTGTTTGATTGCTCTTACAACACGGCAGCTGGCTTCCCCAGAGCAAGTTATTCATGAGACAATACTGTGAAATCCATCGTGTCTGAGGACCCAGTCTCAGAAGTCTTACACCACCATTGTGCAATATCCTGTTAGGTACCCAGCTCAGCCTTGTGTGCTCTGTGTAAGGGGGCAATACAAGTGTAAGAATACCAGGAGAAGGGGAATCATATAGAGGTCTTCTGCTGATTGATGAAGTAATTGGTCACTATATGTTACCTTCCATTTCTCACTGTCACTGGGACCTATCACTACTACGCTCTACTAATATTATGGCGTTCCTGTGATACTAAATAAGAAAAAGTATAAGTAATGGACCTTTGATTAATATAAGGAGGGTTAATGCCTTATTACTATATTTCATATGGGTTTTACATGCGACCCTTTTATCAGTCTCCATCCATCCTCTCAGTTTCTGGAAAACAGCAGGAGAATGGTTGCTGTTGCATCGGGACCTTGATGAGCCCGCCCTGATTCCGCTGTTATCCCTCCCACCCTCTCTGACTTAAAGCCATCCAGATGAATCATGCCATGCAAGCCTGGAGATTGCATTTCAATTACTGAAGGAATCCTATTTAACTTCACTTTTCTTAAGTCTGTGCCATACCTCTTGAAGTTTCTTACTCAACTGTTACGCAATTTCTCAGTTTTTCTATTTGCTACATTTTATTCACCTGTTTGTATTTCCGCATCCGTTTCACTCTTTGCTTCAGCTGTCATCTCTGAATGGGACCTGTTACACAGAACCCTCCACAATCAAAGGAAAGACATGCTCACTCATTAACTTTGTTCGAAGTTGTCAGACACTTGATGGACTTTGGTGGGATTACCTCAGGCTTTTATAGAGACTTTGGTACTTTCAGCTACTCCCTCTCAGTTTTCTCTTTAAAAAGGGCGGAGAAAGGATATTAGAGTTGCTGAAATAGTGAGATTTATTTCTAAAAGAGAAGAAAATATTGCAGGAGCCTAAAGACCATCGATTCCACAAAGACTACTTCGATCAATAGCAATGCAGATCCTAAATCAACCTTGTAAATACTTTGAGAAAAAGTTATTATTAAGTTTTTACAATATTTGTTTAGCTAAAAAATGGCATTCATATCAATATTTTTGGTAACAAGTACACAAACACATTTTCACGGAACACCAATAATTTTCACCCCTCCCTGGACTCAAACATTTCTAGTGGAATTATAGATTGGTGAAATCTGTTAAAAGCTATTTGGAGGTATATATCAAAATTGCAATTATGTTTATCTTGTAACTTAGCAATTGTAGTTTATATGTACCCAAAAAGGAGTATATAAAAATGTTCTTTGTGTTATTTGTTGAAGTAACAAAAGGTAGGGAGAAATGCATAATTAGTAGTAAATAAGTTATAGCCCAAACATTTCATGGCATACCCAAGAGACCTAAATACACTGACATGAAAAAGTCTCTAAGGCACATCATTAAGTTATCAAAGCAATCTTTTAATAATATGTGTAGTATGTTCTTAGTGAAGCTGTATATACATATACTGAAAAATTAAAAGTACATCAAGTCATTGAGAGTAACCAGGGTGAGTTGCATAGGGAGAGATGAAGGGAGATTTTTATGTCTTCTTTTAATCCCTTCTCTGTGTTTTGAATAATGTACAGTAAGAGAGTATGTCCATATTACTTATGTTCTAAAACACAAATATTTAAAAAATAAGTATTTTACCATTTTTGAATATGACTATAAAAATACTAAGGATATTTTAAATCCCCCTATCTAATTTTATATGCATTTTGGTTTATTTTGGTTCTTAAATATGCAATACAGAATGTATTAACTCTAGTTGGATATAAAACCATATTGCATGTGTCTCAGGCATGGTCATATGTATTTCCAGAAATATTTTTCAAGTGAACATCCAAACAAATGACGGAATGAGTGGATGAAACCCAAATATCAGTAACTCCAAGTGTCTACCAGCTTACCAACTCCATATCCTTGCAAAGTTTATCCACAATCTCAAATTGCAAAATTTCTTGAAATCACTAAGAGAGAGGATATTTTGACAACCTGAACAGGCCTAGGCTCCTTTGCTTTATGTATCTTTGATACACTCTGACTGAGTCTCACTGAGTCTGTCCCACTTCCCCTATTGTGGCTCTCTGGTAGACCACAGGGAACAAAGGAGCATCACCCGTGTTAAATTGTGATGACTGGTTATGCCTGTCCAGGCTCTGCTGAGAGCCCACAACCCGGTGGTACCTCTACAGTGTCAGGACCCTGTCTGACCACCATTTAGATGCAAGCTAACAAATCTTGGCCCTGCTCGCAGGCTGTCTGTGCCCTAGGCTTTGCTAACTTCCTCTGGATTTCCAATGTCTACTGACTTGAAGATTTATCCTGACCTTCTGAAGTTCATGAAGGTGTGAGGCATCTGTTTACTTAGCTGCCACCGCATGACATTTTTCTCTACCTATTTCTGGATCATAGAACTTTCCAGACACTCAGGAAATTCAACCCCTTCTTCTATCTAGCTCTTTATATAAAATGAACCTAAGCTTCCTCTCAGTTTTCTAACTAAAGGCTTATTTAACTTGGCATCCTATCTTGAAGTCCTCCTAAACTCCAGAAATCCCTGATTCTACTGTGACTATGGCTGAACAAATCCTTGAGGGACCAAGCGAAACCAAGATGAATATTACAGATTTCAATGAATCTTGGGTTTATATGATTATTGCCTCTCCAAGCACAAACTGTCTTATTTTCTCTTCTTAAATTGTGTGTAACATTGTCAGATGATGATGACGATGGTGACGGTGATGATAGTTCCCAATATCTACTGACCCTATAGGCCCATCCCTGTGCTCTCACTTTAAAAACACCATATCATGCCCTGGCTGGTGTGGCTCAGTGGACTGAGTGCCGGCCTGTGAACCAATGGGTTGCTGGTTCAATTCCCAGTCTGGGACACATGCCTGGGTTGCAGGCCAGGTCCCCAGGAGGGGGGGCATGAGAGGTAACCACACATTGATGTTTCTCTCCCTCTTTCCCTCTCTAAAAATAAACAGGTAAAATTTTATTTATTTTAAAAAATGAATAAAAATGCTGTATCATTAACCTGAAGAAGCCACTCAGGCAGGTATTGTCAATGGTCCCGTTTTACTGTTGAGAAGCTAATATTTAATGAGATTAAACAACTTGGCAAATTGGTCTGACACCAGAACCCGCACTCTCAACCACGGCTCTCTACATCTTAAGAAGGCTTTCAGCTAAGATAGAAGAACATAAATGAGAATTGACTTTTCACCTTGACATTTTAAAAGGCAAAGGCCCTCAAAAGTGGCATACAGTGGCATATTTGTGCCATGCCAACCCTGGTAAACCAATTGCACTTCAGTCGCAGAAAAGTATGTCCACATGCTTTCTTTGAATAAAAACAGGCCATTAATTTTCCTTCAGAAAAGTAAACATGTACAGCAGAAAATGGAACAAACAGAAAGCCTATGTTAAAAATCTTCCCCAAGGCTGGCAGAGGTAGACAGTGATTCTCTATGCCTCTGAGAAAGCAATAAGAAGGGAAATAAATGTTCCTCGAGCGATAGAAAGGGTCTCAAACTCCGAAGGCTGCCAAATGTTAAGAAGTATGTCACCCTCCACCAGGCCTTGTTGAGTGAGGGTTTAATTACGTGTCTGTGGAACATCATTAAAGCTGACCAGGGGAACTTGCTAACTGCGAGAGAGAGGCCTGGGCAGTTTGCTCTCTCCACAGATTTCAGATTTTTTTTTTTCATTTTTTTCTCTATCAAGTTGGGACTATAATGAAACTTTCCCAGGCACTCAGCTCTTAGAAACTCTTTGAACTTACAACACCGGAGAGAAATGGCATTGACTGAACTTTGACGATGGCTAACACGAGCACCAATTAATCGGTTCTCTTGAAAAGAAAATTGGAACAGGTAGAGCTGGAGACTAGTTCATGGGCACAGGAGTCAGAATCATTTTTCTGAAATAATCTCCTCCTGCAGTTATAAACCAGTAAAGATTTTTTTCTCTACCAAAGAGAATGCTAAGATAATAATACTTATTTATCTATTTAATGGGGATGCTGAAAGGTTTATTTAGTTGCTGTTTGTAAATGATTTGGGAAATGAAAACAGCTATATAAGTGCTCAATATGATTATTAGCCAGCCTAGCACTTCTATGCAAACACGCTGTTCGGGTTTTTTTCCTCTGCATCTGTTTCGGGGCAGCTCGGCACGGCCACGCAGAGTTTTCAGGGAGGCTTCCATGCTGGGTCTGCGAGAAGCCAAAAAGTCCCTGATCACTCCAGACGAGACAAAAATTAAGCCACAGATATAATTCACAAACATGGGAAGGCATCCTCAAAATGCTTCATAATTCATAATAGGGGTCTCCTAATCAGAAAAGCATCAGTGTAAAATCAAAGGAAAAGTCAAACAGAAAAATGACAAATGTCATGACTTGGTAAAAGAGTCAAACAATCCTGCCTCAGCCCTGCCAGCCAACCGCAGGAGGAAGGTCCCTCCTAGGAAGGAACATAAGAGAGTAAATTCACTCGAGCCTGAAATTCTCCCCCTAGAGGCCCTCGCTCTACAATTTCTAAGAGATGGCAGAAGGGTCCCCATTGTTCTGACTCATACTTATTTTAAACTTTGAGTGGGTCACAAAATAATTTCTGAGCCTGAAATACATTTTTAAGGTCTGGAAAAAGTGTGATTAAAGATAATTTCCTTTGTTTGGAAATCTTTTGTATCAGATAGGCCCCCTGTCCCACAAATGTTGCCATTCCATCTTTTGAACTGTGTCACCTGGAAAAGGTCTTCACGGGAACAATATGAAACAATGGAAGAGGGCCCCGGTTGGCTTCCTCCACTCTCATTTCTGTGAGTTCGTTGGAAAGTCTGAGAAAAAAACACCAGCGCTTCCACCATAATCAGCATCAGCTACTGTACAGTCAAGCTCGGACAGGGTGCAGGTGTTTTAGGGACTTTACTGGGGCATTCTTGACTATTCTGTCTAACACGTCAAATCAAGTCAGGAGCTAAAGAAGATCAAATTGGAGCATAGGGAAAACTCCTACCCTTGTCTAATATTGCCTCCAATTAAACAAAGGTCAGATGTTTACCACAAACTCCGAAAGTGGGGAGCTATACATAAATAAGAAAAAATGAACACAGCCATGATAATTTTGAAAGAATTTTGAGTCGGGGTGTGTGGGTAGGTGTACCTATGTGCTGGTACATGAACGGGCATAAGAGTGAGCGTGAAGTTTAACAAGATTTCTCACAAAACCATTAATGCTGTTTTTGAAGAAAATCTCATCCCACAATCATCTGTATTCAAAGTGTTTATGGCAGTGGCTTTACGTATTTTGCGCAACTAAATTCACTTAGGCCAGTTTTATTACACAGAAGTAATGAGCATATTAGCATGGAATTTAAGTTGGCACAAAATTTCCAGAGGCGCTTAATTAGAAACAGCTACAATGGCAGAGGGACACTGAAGCCAAGGTTATTTGCCCTGGCCACCTTCCAATCATTCTCTGGAGTTCTTGCTATAAAAAGATAAGATATTGTTGAAGATGAAATTATTCCCATTCTCAGGTCTTTATTCAATTTTCTGTGGTATACAGCCACAATGTCCACTCTCTTGATGATATAAACTATGAAGAACAAACAAAAATGATCC
>PVJI01010694.1:0-59256 GCA_004026765.1 Micronycteris hirsuta | reverse complement strand
CAATGTCTCTCATTCTCTTATGACTTTCTTCCATTTCAATGAAATATAATTGGCTGTACCTTCAGGATATATCAAGAATTCAAGTACTTCTTATTGCCAATACCATCCTGGGCCGAGCCGCCATCATCTCTCACTTGTAAAATTGTGTAATAAGGACTTCTGGCAAGATGGCGGCATAGGTGAATGCGCTGTGCCTCCTCGCACAACGAAACAAGGAAAAAACCAGAAATTTACCCAGCCCAAAACAGCCAGATCTGACAGAAAATCAAATTGAGAGGAAGTCCGACAACCAAGGAATTAAAGAAGATACATTCATCCAGTCTGGTGAGCCTGGGCGGAGGGAGAACACTCGGCTACCCCGCAGCAAGCTGGTGAGCAGACAGCAAGACCGCGGTGAGCTGGTGAGCATACGGCAGGACTGTGGTTGGAGGGGCGGTTCCCATGGGGCTGCAGCACACCCAGATGGGAGTGCCTGACCTAAGCGCGGCCAGCGCCCGGCTCATCCGGACCCAGCGGGGCCGAGACTGGTGGACCGGGCAGGTCCGCATTCACAGGCAGACGGACCGGGAGAGAAAGCAGAGCGCAACCCATCGGTGCAGATTGAGAGCACCTGTGGCGGTGGAGTCGGCAGTAGGAGGAACTCCTGGCCTCACAGGAGAGTTCGTTGGAGAGACCCATGGGGGATTGGAGCTGTGCAGCCCATCCACCGACCCCGGAGCGACCCCCGGAGCCAGCGCAGAGGGGCTCGAATTGCTCGCAAGAGGCGGTGTGGGTGCAGAGAGCGGAGCAGGCGCCATTGTGTGCTCAGGTCCCGCCCCCACAGGCTTCGTCACAGCACAACTACCGGGAGTTTCCCTGCCCAGATGAACCCCAAGGCTCCACCCCCCTTACAGTAACAGGTGCACCGAGGGAAAAAAATGGCCCAAAGAAAGGAACAGATCAAACCTCCAGAACTAACCGACCAAGAGATAGCCAACCTATCAGATGCACAGTTCAAAACCCTAGTAATCAGGATGCTCACAGAATTTGACGAAAAATTATCGAAATTGCTTGAACAAATGAGGAAAGATCTGCAGGGAACCAATAGGGATAAGAAGGAAACTGGGACTCAAATCAACAGAGTGGACCAGCAGAAAGAAAAAAACATCCAACCAGAAAAGAATGAAGAAACAAGAATTCAAAAAACGGAGGAGGAGCTCAGAAACCTCCAGGACATCTGTAAACGGCCCAACATACAGATCATAGGGCTGCCAGAAGGAGAAGAAGAAATCCAAGGAATTGAAAACTTACTTGAACACATAATGATGGAGAATTTCCCAAAGCTGGTGAAGGAAATAGACTTTCAGGAAGTCCAGGAAGCTCAGAGAGTCCCAAAGAGGAACACACCAAGACACATCATAATTACATTACCCAAGATCAAAAATAAGGAAAGGATCCTAGAAGCAGCAAGAGAAAAGGAGACAGTTACCTACAAAGGAATTCCCATAAGACTGTCAGCTGATTTCTCAAAAGAGACCTTGCAGGCAAGAAGGGGCTGGAGACAAGTATTCCAAGTCATGAAAGGCAAGGACCTACATCCAAGAATACTCTATCCAGCAAAGCTTTCATTTAGAATGGAAGGGCAGAGAAAGTGCTTCTCAGATAAGGTCAAGTTCAAGAAGTTCATCATCACTCCGCCTTTATTGTATGAAATGTTAAAGGGAGTTATATAAGGTATGGAGGAACGTCAACAGGGGAGTGGTAGGGGGAGAGAGTGGGAATGGGTCACAGAACAAGTAGCATAAATGGGAGGTAGACAACAGACAGGGGGAGGTTAGAATAGTATAGGAAGTGCAGAAGCAGAAGGACTTATGTGTATGACCTATGGACAAAGGTAAAGGGGGGGAAGGGGTTGGGGGGCAAGAAGAGGGGAAGTGGGGCAACTGTAACAACATAATCAATAAAATATAGTTAAAAAATAAATAAATAAAGCAAAAAAAAATTGTGTAATAAGCTCCTAACTGGTCTCTGTTTCATCCGTGCACTCTTTTATCTTTTCTCAGCATGGCATCCAGAGCGACTCTGTTAGACCTGAGTCAGGCTCTGCTGCTCCTGTGCTTAAAACCTGTCAAGGGCAGTACCTTACTCAGGAAAAGCCAGAGTCATCACAATGATCACAAGGCCCTACTGATTTTCCACCCCATGACTTCTCTGACCTGTTTCCTGCTCTCTGCCCCTTCACAGATGTTGCTCCAGCCAGTGGCCTTTTTGTTGCTCTTCTGGACACTCATGCCTCTGCCTCCAAACCTCTCTGCCCAGGTATAGGTTTAACTCACTCTTTCATCTCCTTTACTCAAATGTTGCTAACCTCTGACCTGCCCCCCGCCGCCCCTGCATCACTCCTGCTTGCCTTCTCTACCTCATCTTTCTCCACTGAGCTCATTGCCATCTAAGCTACAATGAGCTTACTTATCTTGTTTATCTGTCTCCTCTAATAGAACTTGCATTCCGTGAGCACAGTGACCTTATCTTTCCTGCTCATTGCTGTATCCCCAGACCCTAGAACACATTCTTGAGTGAATGACTGACTGGTTGAATGAAGGAATGAATTAATGAATGCCCAGACAAGGGGCACCCCAGTCTGGGCCACCCTAGGCAGGCCATCAGCAGTAACAGACTCTCCTGACCCACCGGCCAGCCCCAGCTTTCTCTGTAGGGACACTCAGGCTCTCTAACTGCAGGAGGCATGCTGCCCATTTCTGTCTGTCAGAGGTGGCCCGCTCTCTGCCAGAACAAACATGCTTGAAAGGCGTCTTGGGCTCTGTTACTAAACAGCGAAAGAAGGACTGATCCTCTAAGCCTCTTTTTCAGGGGAACCCAGGCTAATAACAGCTTTGCTAGGAAACCTCCAGAGGCTGACTGAGCCCACCTGTGAGTGCCCATGCTTGCCCAGACATGTCTTCCATCACTAACCCTGGGATTTCTGCGTTTCCTCTATACCTCTGGCAGAAAGGAGACGAGCACTTTTGATGACAGGTCTTGTTTTAATTCTTGCAAGTTCTTTAGCACACAGCCTGAGAAGTCTGATAAATACTGGTGGGAGGGTGGCTGGAAGAGGGGCAAATCTGGGTTCTGTGTCGGATTCTGCAAAGGGTCCTCATTCTAAGCAAGCAATGAGAGAGACAGAGAGAGGGAGAAGGAGAAAGAGGGTGAGCTAGAGATAGGGATAGACAGATAGAGATCAGAGAGAGCTAGAGCTTAAGAGGGAGAGGAGAGGGGAGGGCAGGAGAGGGGAGGGGACGGGGAAGAACGTGAGAGAAAGTCTAGGGCAGGGGCCAGCACCTTATGGTGCAAGCAGACCAAGTGTGACTAAGCCCTCCACGGGTTGCAACAAAGCACAGCCTTTGGGCTCAGAACATCAGCCCTTATTTCTTAGCCTCGACTAGCTGTGTCATCTTACGTAATTACGTAGACTCTTTGACCTATACTTTCTCTGTTTATTTTTTAATTTTTTATATAGTAAAAAATGCACATGTCCAGAAAAGACACAACTGCAAAATGAACACCTGTATAACTATGACTACCATCCTGACTTCCATGGTATTCATTTCTTTGCTTTTCATTATATTTTTGCTTCCTAATTACCTATCCATAAATAATATATGTAGTTTACTTCTGCCCTATTTTGCAACTTTATAAACTTTCTATAAATGGGATCGTAAAGCACATTATTAGGCTTTCCAAGTCCCACAGTACGTTTTAAGATTCAGGCATGTTGGGTAGAGCTGAAATTAATTCATTTTCATTCTTGTAAAATAAATCCTATTTATTTGTCATCAGGTCATCATCTTAAATAAGGCTGCTGTGAACATGTGATGTGGATGAGTCTCCCGGCATACCCGTGCGCATATTTCTCTTTGGAACAAGCCTAGCAGTGGAATCACTGAAACACAGGCATGCACCGACTTCTGCAGATACTGCCAACTACTTGCCTAACAATATATGCAAGTGTCCGTGGCCTGCTATTCTCATCGCCGTTTGGAATGTGCAGTCCTTTCCATTTAGTCATGCAGGTGGATGAGTGGAAGGACCGTGCTGTGGTTTAATCTGCATTTCCCTAATTACAACTGAGGTTGAGTACTACTGCCCATGTTCATTGGTCACAAGGATTTTCTCTGCTGCAAAGTGGCTGTTCAAGTCTCTTGCCTGTTTTACTGGCTTGTCTATCTTGGCCTTCTTGGTTTATAAGAGTTTGAGGAGTGAGTCTTTTGATGGTTGTATATATAGCAAGTACCTTCTTCCAACCTATAGCTTATCTTTTCATTTTCTCAATCTACCTTTTAAAGAATAAATACTCTTCATTCTACATCACAGGTGGCAAACACAAGGCCCACGGGCCACCTTGTTTTATCCCGTCTGACACCTTGTTTCTACCCAGCAGCAGCACTGAGCTCTCGCTTAACAGTTAAGGAGTAGTTACATTTATACAGTCCAGAAATCATATTTGGCCCTGTGAAGACAACAGTGAGGCTGATGTGGCCCCCCGTGAAAATGAGTTTGACACCCCTGTTCTATGTAGTATAATTTGTCAATCTTTTCCCAAAGATTAATGATTCTTTTAATTTATTTAAAAAGTCTTTCTCTACCCCAAGATCATGGCTATGTTCTCATTTTTCCAATGTTCAAAGGTGCCACCTGTCATAAAGCAAAGTCTAGCTATATAGAAGTCTACTGCTGGGCTCTATTCTCTTCTGTTGGTTTACTTTCAACCACCTTGCACCAAAGGAAGCCCACGGAGGATGCAAAAATCCCTGGGTGAGTTTGGGTCCTCCCAAGCTGTTTAACTGGGGCTAGGGGTCATATTTGCTGCGATCATCAGGGGGCAGGAGGCTATGGTTAATAGTGTGAGGCAATTTATGAAGCCCAGAAAAAAAACTCTGATTTTCACAGTTATATTGACTCCTATACATAAGAGATGTGTGGTTCCATGCAAGGTGGTCGGGAACTGCATAGCCAGGAATGGGAGAGGAGAGCTGGTGAGGTGAGGAGTGAAGGAAGGGGCTCAGCCTGTGGGGCCTGCACGATCTAGAGGTGTGCTGTGAGCCCCAAACAGTAAACTTTTGCCTCTGTCTGGACTCAGAGCCAATTAAACTCTGTGTGGAGAGAGAGAGGACTTCCATGACTCCTGTGCTCAGAACCTCAGCATCCTGAGGGCCCCTGGTCTACCCATTCAGCAGGGAGTTGGTGGCCCCAACCCAGAAGGAGTGGTGATCCCTTCTAAAAGCTCTTTTCATGATTATTTCATAGGCACAGAAATAGCAACTGCCCAGCTGGGAGTCATCTTTCCTTTCTGCAGTACCCCATGTCCAAAACATCAGCAAAACCCAGCAGCTCCACCTTCAAAACACATTTACAACTGACCATTCTTCATGGTCTTCTCCATTCCCATGCTAGCCCATGTCCCCATGACCCTTGTCCCATGAGTGTCCCAGACTGTTATGTCCACCTTTGCCTGCGGTCCATCAGACAGCCAGCCAGAGGCAGCCAGAGAGTTCTTTTTATAAACCTAAGTCAGGTCATGCCTGTCTCTTGATCAGAGCCCTCCCTGAAATCTCTACCTTGTCCCCAGGCCTTGGTGACCCTTGTCATCCCAGGTCCTCCACTCTCCTGCTCTCTCCCTCAGACCCACTGGCCTTCCTGAGATTCCTTGTGTTCTCTTTGACCAGCCCCACCTCGGGGCCAATGCACTTGCTGGTCCCTCTGCCTGAATTCTCTTCCCCTGCATTCTCCTGGCGACTCCATTAAGCTGGCTGGGCTACAAGCTCTAACGCAGCACCGCCTCTGTCCTCTCACTTAGCTTTATGTTGCTCACTGCAGCTTCTCACTGCTGGACATCACGTGACATGTTTACTGGCCTAACTCTGTCTCCCGCAGTGTAACGCAGAGGAAGGGAGGGCGGAGGCATCATCTACATTTGCTTTGTTTACTACTGAACTCCTGGTGTCTAGAACAAAACCTGATACATTTTAGGCACCCAATAAATGTTATGAATAAAGGAGGAAGTGAGTAAATGGGAACTACTGGTTTCCGATTAGTGATGGGGGCGCATTTTGTGGGCAGTGCAAGGGGCCTCTGCAGGTGCAGCAGGTGCCACAGAGGGAAGGATACTGTACCTAGGCATCTGATACGACCCTGTGGGTGCCCACTTCTGGCCTATGTGCAGAACTCATCCCTGAAGTACCCAGCAGGGGTCTGATGCTGAGCAGCAAGTATGCAAAAGGCCCAGGACTGTGTGGTTGGAGGTCCGCATGCCTTTGAAAAGGGACCCTGATTTCCCTTGCGAGGGCCTGCTTGGTGTACCTGAGGGACAGCTCTTGAGGGCCTGCAGCAGAAGAGGACAATGGTGCCTGCCTGCCTTAAGAAGCAAGGGACACAGCCAGGGAGTCCTGAGCAAGACGGGTCCTGTAGGCCCAGTGTGGTGTGAGGGACATGATTACCCAGACCCAAGGGTTCTAGAGGGTGAGCATGCAGGCTATGGGCAGTACCTCCACCAAATGGGGCCCAGATGACCCGGCGGATGGCCTGCACCCAGTCCTCCATGTCACGTTGAGAACTGGCCATGAGCAGGAGCGCCTCAGGGTTGGCTGGCACCTTCTCCCGCTCTCCGGCACCTGCAAGACAGGGAGACACAGGCTCACTACAGGGACCCTTGTGCAGACACAAGGTGCCTTCCCCAACAGCGCTCTCTCCAGCCCCAACGCCAGTTAGCTTTTTATTCCCTGGGCTGTGAGAAAGCTGTCTCTCCAAAACCTTTCAGCAAGAGCCATGCTCTGGGCTCTATTTTTGCAGCCCTTCCCTTTCACACCTCACATATCTGTCTTTGTGACACTTCCAGGTTTCTTCCTTCTCCCTCCATCTTATTCTTCTGTATCAAATCAAAATTATTGAAATCATCCTGGGGCACTATTTTTAAAAGCATGCAGATTGGAGGCCAGTGGAAAAGTTTGGTACTCAGAGTAAAATTCCAGAATTCTGCACCTGTCCCCGCTCACATCTGAAGGCAGAGGGGTGGGAAAGCTCCATTCCTGAACTGACTTTTTCCTACAGTAACTCCAGTGGTTCTCATGTTTTCATGTGTAAATGATTCATCTTTCACACACAAATGAATTAATCTTTGTGATGTATATAAAACCATTTATACTGAACTTCATAGGCAATTTAAGGATTTTCCAGAAAGATCTTGTCTTTATGCACCTCCTCCCCCAACATCGCACAATATGTAACTCACCTATGTACTCACCTAAGATCCCAGAGCCTCAGACCCTAAGCAGGGTTGTCTGCTGGTGGGGTGAGGCCCAGGGACCTGTGTTCCCAAGGAGATAGAATGTCAGTAGGGACAACTGTGACATCCAAGACGGTCCTTACTGGAGGCTGCCGCTCCAGAATAGAGACCACACAGACGCAAGAGCTTACTGAGCACTTGGTACCTGCCTGAGACCCTTCTACAAGCTGCAGACACTCAAATGAACAAAGCTGACAGACACTCCTGCCTTCCTAGGATTCTTTAACCTTCACAGCAACACTGAGGGAAATACTTTTACTATCTGCATTTTACAGAAGAGGAAACTGAAGCACAGAGTGATTAAAGAACTTGCCTGAATTCACACCGCTAATGTGTAGTAAAGTCAGGGATTCAAAGTTCCCAGCTCCGGGATCTAACCTACTCCATGTTCCCACCATCCCCCACAAACAAGGTGGCCTGCTGGGGTCAGGCTGTTGTGGTCACAGCAATGCCGCTGAGGGCTAGGGAAGCTGTCTAGGCTGCTCTGAGAGCTGGAACAGGGGAAGGGGTCCATCCTCACTGAGGGGGTGCAGAGAGCTAGGTGGGAAGCAGGAGATTCCAAAGGGACCTGAAGCTCAGGAAGGTGGTGAGCAAGGAGAAAAGACTGCCAGAGCCCTGGGGTGCCTTCCTGGGCCCCTCAGTACACATACAGCCCTGCTCCTTTGGGTCCACGCAGCCACTGAGCAGCAGAGCTGCAGAGGTGGAGAGGAAGACAGCTGGAAGCAGTGATAGCACAGCCTGAAGCCCAAGAGGCAGTGTGGACCTGCTGAAAGCACAGGCTACGCCACAGCTCAGCCAGCTGCTGGGGTGATGCATGGGGTGTGGGCACTGCCACTGAGGCAAGGACAGGGGCTCTGCATGGGCCGTGAGGGCTGAAAGGGCTGAGCGGTCCAGGTGGGGGTGGGAAGCTGGATGCCACCAGAAAGCTTTTCTGGAAACGAGTCTCAAGATGACTCAGAAGAAAGGAACTTAGAGATTCACGGCCTTGAGAATTTGATGTGGTTAGTTGTTTGTCCTAAATGAACACTGAAGTTCATACTAATTGGAATATCTCATTTTGCAATTCTTTTCCCCAAAGAGAGCCACCCAAGTCATTTAGGCTTCATACAAACTTCACCTACAGACTTGGACCTGCCGCCCCCAGAAGTTGGCAGACGCTCTCACCTCCGTCTGTCCTCCTGCCCACAGTCCCGCTCTCACGGTGCTCCGAGCCTGGGCACTTAACTTCTAATGTGTTTTTCATGCACGCATGCTTGTTTTTGTGGGGGACCCAAGAAACCCGGAATTTATAAAATTGTGTATTTATTCTTACATGTTTAAACTTCAGTTGCTTTCAAAGTACTCTCCATTTGATGCAATATACCTATCAAGACGTTTTTCCCACTTCTCACACAGTTTTTAAACTAATGCTTATTATTGCTTCTACCATTTTTCGTTTCACCTCTTCCACACAGAAAAAACATTTCCATTTGAGGGCTTTTTTCATCCAGGGAAACAAAAGAAAAGTCACTAGGGATGAGATCGGGTGAATAGGAGGGTGGGGCCTGGGAGTCATGCTGGTTTTGGTCACAAACTGCTGAACACTCAGCAGCGTGTGGGCAGGTGCGCTCATAAATCACCCGTCATGAAGTGGGCAAACGCATTCCAAGAGTGTTTAAAAAAAATGTCACTGAGGCCGAGGGCAGCTCTCACACCACCAGCTGGTGCACTGACACGGATGGGTGCCTAGAACACTCACCTGCCGGGGGAAACCTGGGCTACAACAGGGCCATCCTCCAAAAGATAATTCTGGTTTTTGGGGTTACTTCTCGTATATATGTTACATACATATGTTTAACTTTTTTTTTTTTAAAGATTTTATTTTTATTTATTTTTAGAGAGAGGGGAAGGGTCGGAGAAAGAGAGGCAGAGAAACAGCAATGTATGGTTGCCTCTCACATGGCCCTCACTGGGGACCTGGCCCGCAACCCAGACATGTGCCCTGACTGGGAATCGAACCGGGACCACTTGGTTCCCAGCCCGCGCTCAATCCACTGAGCTACACCAGCCAGGGCCATATGTTTAACTTTTTAAGAAATTGCCACAAACTGCTTTCCAAAGTAACTGCACCCTTTATATCCCCATCCGCAACATACCAGAGTTTCAGTTCCTCCACTTCTCACCGACACTTGGCCGGGTCAGCCTCTTCCCTGTTAGCCATTACAGTGGGCGTGCGGCAGTGCACCATTGTGTCTGAATTTGCATTTCCCAAGTGACTAATGATGTTGGATATCTTTTTTATGTACTTAACTGCCATCCATGTATCTTCTCTTGTGAAATTATCTGTTGAAATCATTTGTCCATTATTTAAAAGTATTGTCATTTTTTTTTCAAATTATTGAGATCTGAGAGTTCTTTACCTACCCTGGACACAAGTCTCTTATAAGATACATGCTTTGCAAATATTTCTCCCAGTCTGTGCCTTTTCCTTTCATTCTACTCACTGTGTATTTCCAAGAGGAGAAGTTCTTAATTTTGATAAAGCCCAGTTTACCCACCTTTTTCTTTTATTGAGTGTGCTTCTGGTTTTGTATGTAATAAATCTTTCCTTAAGCCAAAGTCATAAAAGTTTTCTTCCAGAAGTTTCATAGTCTTAGGACTTACATTTAGGTCTGTGAGTTAGTTTTTGTAAATGGTACAAGGTAGGAACTGGAGTTTGTCCAGTTTTGTACGCGGCGGCCCAGTTGTTCTGGCCCCATTTGTTGAACAGACTATCCTCTCTCTGCTGACTTGCCAGCGTTCCTACATAGGCAATCGCGCCATCTGCAAATAAAGACAGTTTTAGTTCTTCTTACTTTCCAATCTGGACACTTTTATTTATATTTCTTGTCTTATTGCACTGACTACAGCCTCAAGTACAATGTTAAATAGAAGTGGAGTGAGTGGACATCCTCGTTTTGTTCATCATATGGCAAAAGCATTTGTTTTTCACCATTAAGTACACCTGCTGTAGGTTTTGTTTGTCAATGTCCTTTCTCAGGTTGAGGAAGTTCTCTTCCATTTCCAATTTGCTGAGAGTGTTCTTTCCTCTTTTAATCAGAAATGGATGTTGGACTTTTTGTCAATTGCTTTTTCTATATCTACTGAGATAGCGCATGAATATTTTTCATTTATTAATATGATAAATGATGAATTTTCAAATTTTAAAACAACCTTTCATTCCTGGAATCCTGATTGATCATGATGTATTATCCTTTTTATATATTGCTGAATTAAATTTGCTAAAATTTTGTTGAGGATTTTCCATTTATATTCATAAAGAATATTGGTCTACCATTTTCTTTTAACGTCTTTGTTGGTTTTGGTATCAGGATAATGTTGGCTTCAGAACATTACAACGTCATGTGGCACAGACCATATGAACCTAAAACATAAAATATTTACTACCTAGCTCTTTAAAAAAGAGCTCGTTAACCAGAAAAATAAAGACAAAGACATAAACAAAGTCACTAAAACAAGAAACTGTGAGGTGGTTGTTTTTGAGATTAATAAAATCAGGAATTTCCCCACATGCACGTGGTGATGAGTTCCCAAGGGAGCTTCTCTCTCTGTGCAGCTCTTTCCCCCTCAGTATCGTATCCTGAAAGTTCTAGACGCATTGGTCTCCCCCATCTCTAAGCTCTGCCTTCTTCATTCATGGAGCCTTGTGATCTCCACCTGGGTTTCCTTTTCCTGCATCACAACCTGTTTTTTCAGGGCTTTCTCAGGGCAGTAAGTCTGTCATTGCCCAATGTTCAGTGTCTTAAAAAACATCTCTTACATTTTATCTTCTTTTGTGGATGTTTTAGGTAGGAGACTAAGTCAGTGACCTAGTTAAGCTCCAAACCAGCACATGTCATCCGCTCAAAATCCTGTCATGACCACCGCCACCTCAATAAAGTCCTTGCAATGGTCTCCCAAGCTGCGCATCCCCTCACCCGCTGCTCCTCTGACTTCTTGCTGCTCTTTCTCATTCCTGGAAAAACAAGTGTGTCCCTGTGTTTGCTCTGCCCTTGCTGTTGCCAGGAAAGCTGTTATCCCAGATACTGACACGGCCTGCCTTATCTTGTCAGGTTTTCCCTCAAATGTCGCCTTCCTGGGGAATCTTTCCGCTGCTCTATTTACACCTCACTCCACATCACCTACCACCACCCATGCCCCTCCCTGACCTTAATTTTTCCATAGCTTTATCACAATTCAGTACACATGTATTTTGTTTTTATGACCTGCTTATTTATACTTTTTACTCTTGACCCACCCCCACTCTGTCTATTTTCTAAGCACCTGTAGAACATGGGGCAGTGCCTGGCATGGGAGGGCATCACAGAGTCTCTGAGGGGTGGAAGGCGAACAATCACAGTGGCAGAACCCCGGTGGCTGGCACACACAGAGCACTCACTCAAAAGCAGGCATGAAGTTAATGAGTTGATGAACCCTAGAAGTGTGAACATTCACAAGGGAAGTGGTGTCATTATTTCCATTTTTGGGGAAAAGATGGAGAAAATATTTGTAAATCATGTGTGTGATAAGGGGTTAATATACAAAATATATAAAGAACTTATATAACTCAACAGCAAAAACAAAAACAATCATATTTAAAAATGGGCAGAGGATCCGAAGAGAGATGATATACATTTTTCCAAAGATGATATACAGATGGCCCTAACAGGTACATGAAAAGATGCTCAGCATCACTAATCATCAGGAAAATACAAATCAAAACACGAAATACCACCTCATCCCTGTTAGAACGGCTGTCATCAAAAAGACAAGAAATAGCAAGTGTTGGTGAGAATGTGGAAAAAGGGAACCCTTGCTCACCATTAGTGGGAATGTAAATTGGTGCGGCCACTACGGAACAGAATTGTGGTTTCTTAAAAAATTAAAAATAGAACTACCATATGATCCAACAATTCAACCTCTGGGTATTTACCTGAAGGAAGCAATAACACAACTTGAAAATACGTATGTACCCTCCTGTTTGCTGCAGGACTACTCACCATAGCCAAGACTTGGAAACATGAGGGATGAGTGGATAAAGAAAACATGATTATGTATAATGTTATTCAGCCATAAAAAGGAATGAAATATTGCCATCTACAACAAGGATGGACCCTGAGAGCACTATGCTAAGTGAAATAAGTCAGAGAGAGAAAGACAAATACTGTGTATGTTTTCACTTCCATGTGAATCTAAAAACCATAACAACAAAAACAAACAAAATGAAGCTCAGAGAACAGATTGGTGGTTGCCAGAGGCAGGGGTGGGAGTCAAAAGGTACAAACTTCCAGTCAGGAAATAAGTAAGTCATGGAGATGGGGTGTACAGCAAGATAACTATAGTTAATAGTAATATATTGTATATTTGAAAGTTGCTGAGAGAGCAGATCTTAAAAGTTCTCATCGCAAGAAAAAAACTCTGTAATTATGCATGGTGATGGATGTTACTAGACTTAATGCGATCATTTCACACTATATATTATTATCAAATCATTATGTTGGATACCTGAAACTAATACAATGTTTGTGTCAATTATACCTCAATAAAAAAATAAACAAAGGGGGAAAAACTGAAGCCCAAGGATGTCAGAAACATGCCCAAGTTGGATAACCAGTGAACTACGACCCCAGGTGGTCTGACTCCTGACTGAACCCCGTTCTGCTTGTTCAGGCCAGCCCAGCTTTTCTTGTTGCCAGCTGGGCTGTCTTCCTCTTTGAGCTCCTGAACTTAAAAACTTTCTTTTGTGAGTCTCTTTACACCCATGCAAGCGACTTTTTAGGGGAGAGGAAGTAATTCCAAAGTCCTGGCAAGGGTCCTGGCAAGGGTTTCAGAACAAGAACTTCTATCTTTCAACTGTTCTATATATAATTTTTCATACTAAAAAGAAATAAACAGTAAATGATACATGTGAAAGCATTTTGTAAACCACTGTAGCCCACGAGACTCACTGCATGACAGTCAAGGGAAAAAGCTGTCTGTCTGATGTACTTAATAAGACAATATCTGAATTAGTCTGCCCCTACCAGGATTTACAGAAAATGTTTTAAAAATAAAGAAAGTCAATATTTAAAGGTGACACCAGCTGCAATGTATGATTTGTCACAGGACCCACAATCATTTTATTTGCTGCCCAAGGGAGCAGGGAGTTCTAGAGAGGGCCCCAAAAGGTATTCCCAGAGATGAAGGCCAGTGCAGGGACACAGCTCTCTGGAGTAGTGTAGTTCAATGAAAATATAATTTGAGCCCCGTGTATGATTTTTAATGTTTAAGTAGCTACATTAAAAAGTATAAATAGGTGAAATTATTTTGCATAATACCTTTTATTTATCCCGATACATTCAAAATACTATCGTTCATTTCAACACAATCAGAAATTACCGATACAGCTCTTTCTTCTCCGTGAGGCAGTGGAGCACCTTCCCCAGCAGACACAGACGCAGATCTTGGTGAGACCCTAACTGGCAGGACCATCACTCCTGAGATCAGCCCAGCGACACCACTGAGAAGGTCAAAGCTAAAATCCAAGACAAAGAGGGCATGATGCCTGCCCAGCGGCATCTGATTTTTGCAGGCAAACAGATGGAGGACGGCTGCACTCTTCCAAACTACAACACTCAGGAAGAGTCCACCCTGCACTTGGTGCTTTGTCTATGGGGTGGCCTCGTCGAGCCCTCCCTCGGCCAGCTCGCCCACAAGTACAACTGCGACAAGATGATCTGCTGCAAGTGTTACTTCCGCCTGCACCCCTGCGCTGTCAACGGCCACCAGAAGTGCGGCCACACCAACAAGCTGCACCCCAAGAAGAAGGTTTAATAAGGCCCTTCTACCACAAGATGGCCTTGTGCCTGAACCCCGTGACCCTGGATCCTCAATAAAGTTTCCCTTTCATTGAAGAAAAAATTACTGAAAACTTTCAGCCAAGATGGAGGTGTACGTAGATACACTGTGCCTCCTTGCACAAACAAAGGAAGGACAACAACAAATTTAGAAACAAAAAAACAACCAGAACTGCTAGAAAATCGAACTGTATGGAGGTCTGACAACCAAGGAGTTAAAGAAGAAATGTTCATCCAGACCAGTAGGAGGGGTGGATGGGCAGCCAAGGAGGAGAGGACGTGCAGCAAGGCGGCAGCTAGAGGACTGGGTGGAGAGGTAGGGCTTGCGGCTCCACATCTGCGTGTGGATAAACCTGGAGGAACAAATGGGGAATGAGACAGGGTTCCAGCACAGGAAAAGAGAGCCGCAAAGCCTCTGCTGTAAAAATCTGTGGGGCTTTATGGCGGGAGAAACTCCCAGCCTCATAGGACACCCATAGGGTCCTAGAACATACACAAACCAACCCACCTGGGAATTAGCACCAGAAGAGCCCAATTTGCTGTAGGTAGTGGGGGAAGTGACTGAAAGCCAGCCAAGAGCCAAGCAAGTGGCATTGTTCCCTCTCTGACCCTTCCCTGCAGACAGCGTCACAATGCAGTGGCTGTCGGTTGCCCCGCCCTGGTGAATATCTAAGGCTCCACTCCTCACTACATAACAGGTGTGCCAAGATAAAGAAATATGGCCCAAATGAAAGAACAGATCAAAGCTCCAGAAAAACAACTAAACAAAACGAAGATAAGCAACCTATCAGACGCAGAGTTCAAAACACTGGTAATCAGGATGCTCACAGAAATGATTGAGTACAGTTGCAAAATAAAGGAAGAAATCAAGGCTATGTAAAGTGAAATAAATTAGCCCTGGCCGGTATGGCTCAGTGGATTGAGCGCTAGCCTGTGAACCAAAAGGTTCCTGGTTTGATTCCCAGTCAGGGCACATGCCTGGGTTGCGGGCCAGGTCCCCAGTAGGGGGTGCTTGAGAGGCAACCACACATTGATGTTCCCCGCTCTTTCTCCCTCTCTTCCCCTCTCTCTAAAAATAAATAAATAAAATCTTTAAAAAAGAAAGAAAGAAAGAAAAATATACAGGGAACTAACAGTGAAGGGAAGGAAATTGGAACTCAAATCAACCATTTGGAGCAGAGGGAAGTAACAAACATTTAACCGGAACAAAATGAAGAAACAAGAATTCAAAAAAATGAGGAGCAGCTTAGGAACCTCTGGGACAACTTTAAACGTTCCAATATCCGAATCATATAGGTGCCAGAAGGAGAAGAGGAAGAACAAGATACTGATAACTTGTTTGAAAAAATAATGAAGGAAAACTCCCCAATCTGGCAAAGGAAATAGACTTCCAGGAAGTCCAGGAAGCTCTGAGAGTCCCAAAGAAGTTGAACTCAAGGAAGCATACACCAAAGCACATCATAATGACAATAGCCAAGATTAAAGATAAGAGATAATTTTAAAAGCAGCAAGTGAAAAGGAGACAGTTACCTACAAAGGAATTCCCATAAGACTGTCAGCTGATTTCTCAAAAGAAAACTTGCAGGCAAGAAGGGGCTGGAAAGAAGTATTCAAAGTCATGAAAGGCAAGGACCTACATGTAAGATTACTCTACCCAGCAAAGCTATCATTTAGAATGGAAGGGCAGATGAAGTGCTTCCCAGATAAGGTCAAGTTCAAGGAGTTCATCATCACCAAGCCCTTATTATATGAAATGTTAAAGGGATTTATCTAAGAAAGAGAAGATCACAACTATGAACAGTAAAAAGACAGCAAACTCAGAACTATTGAGAACTGAACCTAAAAAACAAAAACAAACTAAGCAAACAACTAGAACAGGAACAGAATCACAGAAATAGAGATCACATGGAGAGTTATCAGTGGGAGGAGGAGGGGGAGAATGGGGGAAAGGTACAGGGAATAAGAAGCATAATTGGTAGGTACAAAATAGATAGGGGGAGGTTAAGAATAGTATGGGAAATGGAGAAGCCAAAGAACTTACATGTGTGACCCATGGGCATGAACTAAAGGGGGGAATGCTGGTGGGATGGGGGTGCAGGGCAGAGGGGAATAAAGGGGAGAAAAAAATCGGACAACTTAATAGCATAATCGATAAAATATACTTTAAAAAATAAATAAATTACTGATATATAAAACGAAATTACTGAGCTATATAAAACTAAATCTTTAAAATCTGGTGTATATTT
This sequence comes from Micronycteris hirsuta, assembly GCA_004026765.1. Taxonomy (NCBI): domain Eukaryota; kingdom Metazoa; phylum Chordata; class Mammalia; order Chiroptera; family Phyllostomidae; genus Micronycteris; species Micronycteris hirsuta. The sequence continues at coordinate 42,835 of PVJI01010694.1, read as the reverse complement.
TGTACTAACAGCACATGTTAATTTGGACTACCCACATTTCAGGTGCTCAGTAGCCACACCTGGCTAGTGGCTAGTGGCTTGGGCAGCTTTATGACTGCCTAGAATGGGCTGGTGTGGAAGGAGAGAAGACCACCCTCAGATGTCCTGAGACTGACCTTGTGTGTGGTGCCAGCTCTGGACTATGCCTAGAAGCCAGCTGGGCTTTTCTGCCCATCCCTAGCTGCACCAGGCTGAACCTGGGCAGGGGTCCAATCTGCCTACGTGCCCTCCTGTCTTCACTCATTTCTCTTAACCCAGTTGGAACCACCAAAAGCCACTTGCCCTTCAAGTGTTAATCATCCTCTGTTCTGGTGTCCCTGGAGTCTGCCTGACCCTGGCTACCCACTTATTCCTGGGCAAATGCCTTCTACTCTTCAGATGGCTGGTGTGGCAGAAAGGCACGAGGCAGGAAATGGTGGGGCTGTGGTAGGAGGAGCAGTGGCCAGGCACTGCCAGGCTGGGCAGGAACCCAGGCAGTGGGAATCCAGGCAGTGTGCAGCGGCAGGCAGCTCAGGGCAGGAGCAGGAGCTTCCAGGCGTGTGCTCTGCTCTGCCCTCAGGCCCTTTTGTTGCTCCTGGAACCTGTGCACTTCTCAACACCCCAAGGTCGACCTGTCTGGGGTGGGGCGAGGAGGAACAAGTGGACACCCTGCTAGTGCAGGTGCTACCTTGGTTTTCTACAATGGAAATCCCAATGCAGGTCCCTGGCACCTGCCACCCTGCACTCTCCCTCCCCTGTATTCTCAGAGAGGGCACGGGAAGTGAGGCCTGGCTACCGCTGGGGCCACCCTGTTCCCCCAGCGGTGACGAGCTGAGAGCACAGTGCTGGACCCCAGCCCCACTGCCTTTGTGCCTCTGGGTTCTCCTCTCCACTCAAGAAGCCTGAAAAATAGGTGTTTACTGGCCACATCATCCTTCCACGTTTCCATTTCTTCATCAACAAGCAGGCAGTAATTGGACCTCGCCTGTGATGTTCAGGTGAGGGCTGAATGAGGCAAGGAAGCTGTGGACTGGGCCATGCAAATGCTCTGTCACTGCAGTCATGCCCTGAAGTCACTGCCATCCCTGTGTTACAGACAGGGAAGCCAAAGCTCCAAGAGCTTCCAGTGGCCCAGGGCCACCCAGCTGAGTAATGGCACAGCCAGGATTTGAACTTAGCACTGCTAGAGTCTTTCCCTGAAGGCAACTAACAGCTACGGCAGGCGGTTAGATAGACGAGAGCAGAGCAAGGACAATGGGCCAGGTACAGAAGGTCATAAGGGCAGAAAGCCCCGGATGCCTAGCAAGGGGCAAAACTGGGAAAACAAGGATCTTGCCCCCAGGGTAGTCATTTCTCACCTAACATATCACTGGTCATGCGGTTTGGACGTGCCCCTGACCTTTCCTCCCCTGACATGTTGCTAGTCATGCAGGCCAGACTCCCTCAGAGGGGGGTAAGGGACAAGAGGGCCAGAGAATAGCCCTTCAGCATTCCGCTCCCAGGACAAGCAGGTTCTGATCGGCACCAAATACACCTAGGCCTCAGAAAAGCAGTACAACCAGACAAAGAACACCATGGATGACGTCAGGACCAAATACAATGACTAGTGATGACCCTGCTGAGAACACTGCCCTGGAAGGACACTCAGGAGGAGATGCTGGCCCAGGGGGCTGGGAGAGGTGGAGAGCAGATGCGGGGAGGGGAAGCACTGGGCTGAGAGGAGCAGAGGTGTCAGGTCCCCCTGGTTCCTTTAGGGCCCTCTTGAATCTGTCCCTTAGTTAAGTTGCTGTACGTGCACCCAGAGGAAAGAGGATGCGACCCCTCGGGCAGGTCCTCAACCCCCACAAGGCTTCATGCAGGTAACATCTACCTGGGGCCACGTGCTCTGCATCTCGAGAAGAAAGACAGAAGAATCCTGTGAAGAAAGGAGAATGCTGGTAGGAGCAGGATGGGCACCAAAAGAGACCCCCACCCCACCTGGTCCCAGCACAGACTGCCCACTGTCACTGGTACACTGGGCACATGTGTTATGTTGGCCCCTCTCCTTCTCGGGATGTGCTGACTGAGAAGACTTCTTTTATCTCTAGGCAAACAGTGAAGGCCCCTGAACAGAGTGTGCCATGTGCCCATCTGTCTTCAGTGCCCCCGGGTTTTTCACACAAAGGCCCTCACTGGCCATCCTTCCTTTAGGGCCACGATAGTAAAGGAAACGGCAGACACGCTGTCCCAGGGCAGAGTCGGAGCCCCCGTGCCCCAAGCAGTCCACACACAGTGCACCTGCTTCCAACGTCATCTCTTCCCTTTCTCTCCGCTTTCCCTTCCCTTCTTCTTCTCTGCATTTGAGACAACAAAAAGGCTTTCTAGAAATACAGAAGTGGGTTGTCGGTTCCCTCACATCCCTGGCTGAGGTCCACTGCAATGGAGGGGACACAAGACATAAGCCACAGTCTCCTTGTCACCTAATCTCAGAAATGACAACCTTTTCTTTTTGCCCTATTCTTCTATGCACTGACAGCAAGATACAGGGTCCAGCCCGCCTTTAGGAAGCAGGCTTCACTGGGGCCATCTTAGGGTTTGCCCACCACGGGGACAGAGCCAGCAGGTCAGACTGCTGCCAGCTGCCTGGGTGCAGAGCCTTGACCCTCCACAGTGGGTCTGCGAATGGCCCGCATGTTCGAAGACCCGTGTACAAGCGATTTCCCTTTGCTGAGCAGGGCCAATGGGGAGCTTCCCTCTGATTTGTCACTTGACCGCAGACAAATTACTCCCTCAGCCCTGTTGTCTTGTCTGTAAAGTGGGTGCCATAACTGTACCACCTTATAGGGTTACCTACTGTAAGGATACTGAGCTAAAGTGCAAAGCTCTTAGAATGTTGCCCAGCATAAGATAAACATCCAATAAAACTTGTATATTTTATTACGAGAGATTACTGGGGCACACTGGTGGACCTGCAGCAGGGTCTAAGAAAACGTGAAGGACACTTGACAATGTTTAACATCCATTTTGATAAAAATTCTATGTTAAATAAGAATGGATGGACCCTTCCTCAACGTGGGGAGAACCCAGGCCAATGCTGTGTGTGGTGGAGAGACGCTGGCCGCGCTGCGGTCACAGCCAGGTCAGCGCGTGTGTGTCCACTACCGCCACTGTCATGTAACCACTCCTGGAGGCACTCGCCAGGGCCACCGACTAGAGAGAGAACACAGAGCTATAAAAGCTAGAGGGGAGGATGTGGTGATTATTGGTGCCGTCGTTATTTCTCAGTTATCTGTTAACATATGCAAAAACCTAAGTCAGTGAACTGAAAAAGCACTACAAGCAATAAGAGAATTCAGTAAGGTAGCCACACACAAAATTTAGACACAGAAATAACAATCTGTTTATAAATTAGAAGAAACAGAAATGTATGCCATCACATAAATAGGAAAACAACGTAACAGGGATGCCAATTCCCCCTAATTTACTCTGTAAATTTAACACAATAAAACACTACTAGCATTTTTAAAAATTAGACAAGTTGATTCTAACATTCATAAGCAAAAGCAGCAAATGTATTTTTGTTAAAAAGAATAATGAAGTCGGAGCAGCCCTATCACTTATCCAAACAGAACAGAGTATACAGCTACAATAATGAAAACAGCAAGGCACTGCATAACACAGAGATAGACTCCAATACATACGAGAGATTAGAGTAAAAGTAGGGAGTTATTTCAAAGGGGCAAATACAAGATGGGTTATTTAATAAATGGAATAAGAACAGCTAGATGAAAAATTAACAAGATGAGTCCTGGTTGGTGTGGCTCACTGGGCACCGGCCTGTGAACCAAAGGGGTTGCTGGTTTGATTTCCAGTCAGGGCACACGCTTGGGTTGTGGGCCAGGTCCCCAGTAGGGGGCGCTCGAGAGGCAACCACACATTGATATCTCTCTCTCTCTCTCTCTCTCTCTCTCCTCCCTCCCTCTTTCTTTCTCCCTTCCTCCCCCTCTCTAAAAATAATTCAATAAAATCTTTTAAAAAATTAAAACAAGTTGAATCCATATATCACACCTAATAACATAATACAAATTCATGATTGATCAAGGATTTAAAGATGAAAAATGAAATGACAAGAGAACTAGAGTCAACTGTGGGTTAAATTTCGTATTACCTCAAAGTGGTAAAGGCCTGTCTAAATATATACTAAAACTAGAGGCCGCTGCCCTGGCTGGTGTGGCTCAGTGGACTGAGTGCCGGCCTGTGAACTAAAAGGTCGCTGGTTCGATTTCTAGGCAGGGTACATGCCTGGGTTTTGGGCCAGGTGCCCCACTGGGAGCATGGGAGAGGCAACCAATCAGTATTTCCCTCTCTTTCTCCCTCCCTACTCTCTAAAATTAATTAATTAATTAATTAAAAAGAAAAGAAACACCAGAGGCCACAAAACAAAATTTCACTACAGAAAAGTTAAAAATATTTGCATGGTAAAGGAAAAAGTAAAGGCAATGGATAAAAAGAGATGGGAGGAATATATGTTCAGATTTGGAACCTTCCCTGCTAGACCAGTGAAAAAAACAATGACACGCCATCATGTTTTGCAGAGGAAGGGGAAGGAGGAGGGAGAGAGGATGGAAGATATACTTATTTGTTTGAATATGTACAAAGTATCTGTGGAAGGAGAAAGATGACTGGGTGGGAACTGGGTGGCTGGGGAAAAGGATGGGTGCAAGGAGACTGACTTTTTGCCTTTTGATATTTATACCATGCTACCAATTTTAACAACTAAATAAAAATAGAATTTAATATAAAGGGACAATAAGCCCTGGCCAAGTAGGTCAATTGGTTGAATAGTCAACCCGATACAGCAAGGATGTGGGTTCGATCCCCGGTCAGAGCACATACGAGACTCCACCAATGAATGCAATAATACGTGGACAATACCACAATGTTTCTCGCACTCTCTCTCCAAGATTAATTAAAGAATTAAAAATAAAAAAACTGAAATAAAGTGACAGTGATGGAAACCTTTCCACATCATGTGTGAGCAGTGGTGGTGGTGAGTGGGGGCTGCAGTCTGCGCCTGGGTGGGGAATCGGCCACGGTGGCACGCGGGCCCCTGGGAGTTGCTCAAAACTTGAGGGGGACAGTGAGGAAAGTGGGCAGACCCTTACCGTTAACAGGAATAGATTTTGCGCAACCTCTTTATGAGAAATAATTTGACAGTATCTATTAAAATTTCATTTTATTTATTGATTTTAGTGGGGGGGGCGAAGAAATATCAATTTGTTGTTCCACCCACTCATGCCCTCATTAGTTGTTTCTTATATGTGCCTCGACCGGGGGTCGAATCCGCAACCTTGGTGTATTGGGATGATGTTCTAACCAACTGAGCTACCTGGCCAGGGCAACATACCATCAAAATTTAAAAATTTTAAATGACTGTCCATTCCTGAGGAATCAATCCCTCTTCGGATAGAGCAAAATGCAGTGTGCAGAATATGCTGACGTTTGTGTGAAAGGGACTTGTAGGCGTGGGGCCGTGGCTGTGTGCCTACTTCTGAAAGGACAGGCAAGGCGGGACCTGCGTCTGCTGCAGGAGAGCAGGCGAGAGGCTCAGGAACACGAGAGGCTCACTTCTCACTACAGTCTCTGACATGTTCGTGTGCGTGTCGTCATGGGCACACATTACTTTCTTTTAAAAAAAATATTTCTTTTCATTGTTAACAAAGGTGGCAGCTCGTGTGTTTGACCCTGGAGAAGTTAGACCTGCCCTGAGCTTCGAGTACTTTTAATTTAGGAAAATGTCCAGATATCCCCCAAATGGTCTGAGCTCCAAATTCCCTTTTTGCCAGCCCAAACCCATAGCACAGTTTCAATTCTTGAAACCAGTATCTCCCTGGAAAACCTTTTGTGGTTCTGGGAATGTTTGGGTTTTTAGGGAATCCACGTTGATCTTGCCCTGGGCAGTACCTGTGAGAGAAATGGGGCTGTGGTTTTTCTCTCAGGGACAAATGCAAAAGTGAAGCAAGAGTGCAGGACAAGCTGGAGGATGCCTGGGTGCTGCCAGATGTCCCTCTCTGAAATGCAAGTCAGATCTGCCCCTCCCTGATGAGAATTCCACACCACAGTCTCTCCTCTGCCTTCAGAAGACATCTAAGTTCACTGTTTCCCACTGGGCTTCTCTGTGATCAGCTGAGGGTACCTTTCCAGCACAACCAGCTACCCCCCAACTAAATACTTCAGGCACTCTGCCCTACTTCTTGTTCCTGGGATATACCATGCACTTCACGCCTTGCTGTCTTTGCATATGATCTTCTCTCTTCTTGAGATGCCTTTCCCACCTGGTCCACCTATAAACTCCTACCCATTCATCAGTCCCCAGCTCAAATATCCCCACTTCTCTTTCACCTTCCTTACCTGTTCTTCCCTCATCCACTCCCAGTTTTCCTTATCCCATTCTCCCTTCCAGAAATGTTTGCGGAAGGTCTACTACATGTCAGACACTGTGCCACGTGTCAGGGACTCAGGAGTAACAAAACCAAGAGTCCCGCCCTGGCTGGTGTAGCTCAGTGGGTTGAGCGTGGACTGGGAACCAGAGGGTCCCGGTTCGATTCCCCGTCAGGGCACATGCCTGGGTTGCGGGCCAGGTCCCCAGTGAGGGCCATGTGAGAGGCAACCATACATTGCTGTTTCTCTCTCTCTCTCTGTCTCCCTCCCTTCCCCTCTCTCTAAAATAAATAAATAAAAATCTTAAAAACAAAAAAAAACCCAAGAGTCCCTGCCTCTTGGAGAATGCAGCCTGGTTGGGGAACAGGCCTTATCCATTATCACAAACAAATGCAAAACTGCAAGGACTTGGAGGGACCCAGAGATCTGGGGGTCAGGGGTCAGGGCTCAGGCCTTTAGAACTGCATACTCTAGGCCACCCCCCACCAACAGCTACTCGACCTGGCTCAGGCCACAACCTGTCTGGTCTGCAGACGTCCCAGGGAAGACAGGAAGCCAGGCCTCAGCCAGGCCTCAGCCAGGAACATGGAAACACCACTGATTGAAGGCTAGCGTCCCCCTCACTCTCCACCCCATCTAAAAATAACTTTTGTGATAAAAAAAATTAATAGTAGCAACATATTAAAAGGGAACACAACACACCAACTGCCAGATGAAGACCTGGTTCTGAAATGTTCCAGGGCGGGGGAGAAGGGAGGGGAGAGGGGGAAGAGGAAGTCTGGCACTTAGAATGGAAAAAATGTGATTTATGCTGAATGATCTGGAAGGAATAATGGTTTAATTCATTTTTCTAAGGACAGAAAGGAGCCTAGCATTTATGAAGTGCCTACTCAGCTCCAGCTTCTCCACAAGTGGTTAGATTTGACCTCTCCAATGACTCTGCGCAGGGGAATTTATGTCTGCTTTACAAACCAAGGCAGCTGCGAGACTGATGCACTACCATCCCCACTGTGCACAGGAGAAGCGGAAGCCAGTAGGTAAGTTTCCCTAGCTCAGGTCTAGTAATGATGGAGCCTTGACATGCATCCAAGCCCTGTCCTCAGTCCACGCCCAGCCTCCACGGGCCCCTCTCACCTCCGGTCCTGCCCCGTGTCTCCCCTCCTAGGCTTCTGGGGCTTCAAGATGAAACTCTGTGGCTCTCCTAAAACCTAGCAGAGTGCTTTGCTCCCGGTGGGTATTTCATTAACATGCATAATAAACGATTAAAGCACTGTGGCTCACGTGGAGTGCAATGAATGAAGGTAACTGGTGCCTTTTACTATTTCAGGTTGCCACTGAGATTGTTCTCCCACACTAACACAGTGTCTTAACCTGGGTTCCCCACAACCAGGGGCTTGTGTGCAGGTTGTAGATTTGGGAGCTATCCCAGGGAGGCCTGCAGGACAGGCAATGAACCAGGGAATGAGAGACCACCAGGATATGGGACAGAGCAGATTACTGCTCTGGGAGACTGGGGACACTCCATCCTGCTGGCGTGGTCTGCGCAGCCTTGTGAATTGTATATCAGAATTGCCAGCCCAGGGACAGAATGAGAGTAGGTATCCATTAGCTCCTGTCATACCTGGTGAAGGGTGGTCCCAAGAACTTTTAACTACTCCTCTTCCCCCCACCTCCTTAGGAGGGCTTGGCTGGTACAGGCTCGGCTTAACCTAGCTGCATGTGTAGGGAGACTCTTTCAATGAGACAACAAATACTCCTTGAGACCCTACTGTGTGTCAGCACCCTGCTTGGCAAAGGGGTGGGGTGGAGTGGGGTGCCTGGGTGAACAAGACAGGCAAGGTCCCAGTTCCTAGAGCTTCTCCTGGGGAGAAAGGGACACAGGAGGAAAGTGAGCTCAGCTGGGGTGGCCGCAGCAGGGGTGGGTGGCTCCCATGCAGGCAGGACAGGAAGAAGCTAGGAAAACTCCTCGGTCTGAGACAGACAGCTGAACACCAAGGCCAGAAAATTTACAGCCAGACACAGAGGTCACCTCCCTGGAGACAACGTGTAGGCCTCAGTTGTGTTTCAGCTCCAGGCCCACAAAAGCAGCAAATCCAGGTGGGCAGGTGGTGAGGCCAGGACCAGCTGCAATGACCCCCTTGTCCTGGTGCTGACCAATCAGTGGAGGCCAGACCCTGCAAGGGCTCACTGGGAAAACCGATATTCTATGAAATCCTCCCCTAAACCCCAAGCCTTTAAAAAACCCTCAAAACAAAGGACCCAGCCTGGGCCTCTCCCTTCCCTTTCCCTCTCTTCTTCCCTCACGAGCACGCATCTCCTAGACTTTAAGGGACCTCATGGGACTTGCAACCAGGGGAGCAATGGGCAGTGGCAGCCTGTCCAGGGTTAACCCCTTGAACCTGTTCTCAAGGCCCCGTTTTCTCTGACTCTCCAGTGAGCTGACAGCAGCCTCGCCCCAGCTCACTTCTTTCCCACAATGTTTTTTAGGGAGTCAAAGCAGTCCTACCTAGTCTCTCTCCCGTTGCTTCTTGTATCCTAAGCTCTCCCTTGTTTCACTCTCCTCACCTTTAATAAACATACTCTCAAAGTCATCTGGACTCAAGTTTCAAAATCTTTCCTGCATGAAGTCAAGAATCCACCCACAACTGGCTGGCCCTAGGCAGACACGCTCCAGGCCCAAGGATGGTCCCCTTTCCAGTAACACCATCTGAGAACTAAGCGTTCAGAGAGGCTGGCATAGATGGTTTCAGGGAAAGAAAGGGCAGCAACTGCAAGGGCCCGGGGTAGGAAAAGTCCTGAGGTCCGGAGTGTGGCTCAGTGTACCTGAAAGGGCCTGCGGCAGTCAGGAGGTAGACAGGGCGTTCTGGCAGATGTCCGAGGTGGAGAACTGGTGGTTAATTCAGGGAGGGACGGGTGTCAGGAGTGACAAGCACCTGATTTCAGGATCTGTCTTGATCTTAGACCCAAAAGAGCTTGCTCATAAATTTGAGGGTAGGGTAGGGAGGGTTGGGGGAGGTGTAGTCCATAGGAAGCGTGAGAATAAGACCAGCCTGCAGGGCTTCAAGCCACCCCCACCCCTGCCACAGTGAGGCAGGAGATAGCCAGGAGGGAGGAAACTCCGGAGGTGCCCCAGGGCTGAGGTAAAGGACATCCATACAGGACAGAGACCCTGTTCCTGCTTTCTAGAAAAGTGCTGAGTCATGGTGACTCATGAATGCACCTGCACAGAAGATGCTACATGACCCCTGCTTCATGATAATAGCATTATAATAAATTAACATTGTGTGACCCCCTTCTCCAGTGGCCAATCAAGAAAAATCATGGGAGACCACATGCACAGTAGCTTTAAAGTAATACAACCACTTGTACATGTGCAGTAAAAGCCCGCCAAAACTAGCCCGGAAATATCCGCCCTATAAGAATAGAGTCCCTGCACCCCCTGAGGTCAACCTCTGCTCAGAGTTGGCCTGCTCCCATGTTCTGTGGAGTGTACTATTGCTTAATAATCTGCTCTCCCTCTTTATGCTATAAACTCTCTGTGTTCAGTTCAATTCTTTGCCCGCAATCACCAAGAACCAGGTTACCTGTGCCCACCTGTGAAATCAGGGGTAGAGCCAAATCAGGCGCGAAGGCCCAATGCTAGTGAAGGGAGAGGGGATCCCGAGTTCCACCATACCCTGCTCATTTTGACTCCAGAAACTGCACATGCTGGACTAAGTGTAATAAATAAAAAGTCATTTTTTAATTGTAAGTATCAATTTAAAATGCTGGTGGCCTTCCCTCTCACCCCCTACCAAATAACTCCTCCCATTAGCCTAGCTGCTTAAAAAGCACAGATGCAAGGATCTCTGCCCTGATGCCCTTTCCCTGGTTCTTGTTTCCCTGTGCCCAGCCCCACCCCAGCCCAGCAGGGGCCGACTGTCACCCACGGACTCAATTAGATAGATTCTTACTGACACCAGTAAGAATGATGGCCAGCCCAGGGCCTATATCTCCATTTCTCTTTCTGTCAGGGGGAAATCCTTCTTTGCCCCCGGGGGCTGGCTGCAGCACCCCGCCCCAAAAGGTGCCCTGAAGGGTACTTCCTAACCCTATCTGCGACCTCTGCCAGGCACTACGCTGGGAACTAGGGTCATGAAAACGAAGCAGATGTGCCCTAGTCCTTGGGGAGCCAAGGGTGAGTAGGGTCAGCTGCAGGCAGAAAGCAATCTAAGAAGCCAAATTATCAACAGCAAAAACATCTGTTCTTCACTGCAGTCTGGGAGGATGCAGACATGGAAGCTTCTTCCCCCACCTGACTGCTCTTTATTGTGGAGATGAAGGTTCTGCATCACAAAACCTCAGCCTCACAGGAAATACACTTCTTGGTGGGGGAGGAGGGAACTCAGCTAGCTCCTGATTTGGGTGGCTCCAGAGGCCTGGAGGAATGGGGGAGAGGGAACTCCTAGGATCACCAGTTTTGATTCCTGCCTCCCCTCTGCCTCCTGGAGAGGCGAGTTCAGCCCTTCCCCCCAGGTCTGAGTGGAGAGAGGGGTAGACTGGAGGGCTGCAGGGAGGTGACAGGCAGCAGATGTAGCCAGAGGCCTATAAGGAGTTCCACTGTCCAGAGAGGGGCAGAGTGCAGAGACTGAGGCTAGTGTGTGGGTGTCGGGGGTGGTGAGGAGGGAGAAGGTGGGGACGACTTACCAAATGGCAGGGAAGTACCTGGGACCAGTGGGAGTCCACACCCATGCCCTAGCCTGCATACTCACCCCATCTCCTCAGTTCCTTTCTGCTTCCTCTAGCCAGTCCTGTGGACATTTCTTGAACCACAAAATTTATGTGTGGCACATAAGAAATTCACTTAATTTGATATGGACACCATGGATCTCTAATAGATGCTCTGTTCCTCTCTGCATGGGTCCTGGTAAGGTAAAGCCAAAAGTGGGCCCACCGCCAGCAGCTGTGTGGACCACAGGGCTTTAGCTAACATCTTTCCCGCACTCTTTTTCACCCAAATTTTTCAGGTTCTTAAAAAGCCAACATGCTAGTTTTACAATCTGCCTCCCTCCTGGTGGCCAGGTATAAACAACCAGACAAGTAAGAAGTCTTGCTAGTGCCAGGATGGATGTATACTTCACAGTTAACCAGCACCACTTCCTAGCACAACTCCAGGAGGCAGCCATTCACATTGTAGTCTAAGTGACTGCCACTCCTCCCCCTCCCAAGGCAGCCATACTCATTGTAGTCTTAAAAATGGAGGCTTCCAGAGGCACCAATGCACACTGTAGCTTATTTGAACCTCTCCTTCTGGAGTTATGTGACATGTTTGCCTATCTGTTCTCATGGTTAAGCTTCAAGACAACCTTGACAAAGGTCTTATTTTTCCACTTTCTACATAAGAAAACTGTCCAAGGATTCTCGGCCAGAGGCCAGAGGTAGGATTTTATGCTTCATCTATCTGACATTCAGTGCTCCCCACCTCAGCAGGGCCAGCAGGGCCAGCAGGGCCAGGGAGCAAAACCCCAAACTCTCCCAGACTCTCAGGACCTCTTTCCCCTCAGCCCCACCTGCAAGATGGACCTTGGAAAATACTTTGTTGACTAGACTCTTCGTGTGAAGAGTCTACGTGCACAACCAGAAAAACCACCATACCCAGGGTGACTGCCTGTCCCTCACACACGCAGGGCATTACAGAAACACCTTGTTTTCCAGAAATCACTTATCTGGCAAGTCCATCCATCTAGATAGAGTCTGGGACAAATGAAACAATGGAAGGTCAAAATGGGCTTCAAAACACTAAGAGCCATATCAATGACCCTCAAGGCCCTTACCCACTTTACACACATTTTTAACGTGCGTGTCTCTCTGGTTCCATGGTCCCCAGTGGATTAGAACTAATACAGGCAGCTACAGTGACAGTATCATGAAGTGGCAGGTGGTGGCAAGAGAAGAAACAGAAGACATAAAAACTCAGAATTCAGAAAAATTATCCTTTTGGGGCAAGGGGTGAGCAATATCAACAAGATCAACTGTTCAAATACACACAACACGAAGTCAGCCTCCCTCCCTAGCCTAGTGCTCTGTGCATCTGACTCTCCCCACGGAGCAGCAACTCTGACCATCCTCTTACATCTCCTTTTAGGACAGCCATCCACGCATGTGTGGGCGTGCAGAGGACAAAAGAATGACAAGCAGTCCATTCCTGTCTACAGGGAGCTCACAGCCCCAAGTAGGGGTGAGGACAGGCCACAGAAACCGCAAACCCTTCCATCTCTTTGGTGATTCACTTAAGGACAGGCAGGATGCGGCTAGAAATGGAGGTCTTGCTCAGCCAGGCACGGTTAGCACTCCAGCTCCTCAGCATCACAGTGATCTGCAAACTAGCCTTATGGATCCCATCTTACTGACAGGAAAACCAAGGCACAGAAATGCCAAGGCCCACTCCAAGTCCTGGAGCTGGTGAGTGACATGGGCCTCCTGGTCTCAGGGGGCCACTTTCTGGGGCCATCTTGCCTGCCACCAGGGTGGTCAGATTCTAGTTCAATTGCCGGGCTCAAACACTAGGACGAGTGTTGTTCTTTTACATGGTGGTGCTTTTAAGAACCCCAAATCATCCTTGGGGTGGTCGCCTGGTCCTTACCGCAGATTTGCACTCCAGGAAAGGCCCTTGCCAAGGGTCTCGCTTTGTGGTGCAGTTGTGCATAGTGACCCTGCCACTGGTATAGAGGATGGCCCCATATTCTTTGTGACCAGCTGTTACCAGGGACCATGAAGTTCTGACATCAGTCCTGACCAGTGTAACTAACTGCTCAGCGAGGGAGCTTCTGGATCTTGGTTGCCAAGCCTTTGCAGGCAGTGATGGGGTGGGGTCCTGCCAGGCACTGCCAGACATAAAGCGAGGCCCACGGCAGGTTCTTGGCCTCAGCCATGGACCAGGACAGCTAAGCTGCCTCCTTTTGGAGGGACACCTGATTTTTCTGTGGAACACATGGTTAGGTGCCAACGGTGGAAGACAAAAATTGGGAAATTATTGAACCTTTTGAAAGAACAGGCATACCGCTTGGGGCTCCAGGCACACCGACATGCTGACAGGGACACAGGAAGGTCGTGCCAGCTGGCAGCTCTGCGAGAAACCACTGCCCTGGGCATGGCTCCTCAGCCTGGGCAAGGTTCCCAGCAGGAAAACCCTGCTCGACTCCTCCCAGGTACCACAAAACTCATTGCTAATGGTGACACCTGTTAACATCCCCGGAACAAGTGTCTGTGAAAACGCACTGGGTGTACTGCTGAGGCGGGGGAAGAGCCTGCTGCAACCGAGCACCTGAGAACAAGGAAATGGGCATGCCAGAGGTTTTGATTCTGGACAAGAAAGGCTTTATCCTCCTGGGCCCCTCTCTGACTCCTGACCGATTCTTCACTCTGGACCTCCATCCAACTATAATGGAGTGTGCCTGTGTACAGTCTCATGGCAGGCTGAGGATGGAAGGATGGAGACCTGGGCCTAGTGGGGTTGACTGCAGGCAGGGTCCTATCTCACCTACAGAGGGTTGAATGCCTTCTAGGCCAGTGCAGGGGACCTGTGTCCACGCTGGACCCCATGGAGCCTCACTAGGGAACACCCAGGACAGGGAGAGTGCCAACGTTCAGCTGGTGAGGTGTAAGAGAAATTCATATACCCACAGTGGGGAATTGTAGCCCTATGTTTTCACGTCTAATAAGAGCACGGTCTCTCATGGAACATAAGCTGGCATGCATGGACCCATGTTTGTGGAAGCAGAATTTCTTGTGGAGAAATCAGGCTGGCGTGTTCCTTAGATTTAAAATAAAACCTTGCTCTTGCTAAAAATCTCTCCCTGGATCAAAAGAACAAATGCTAATGCTTAACTAGCTTCCTTAGACCGATGCTAATCCTTTCAAAGTCCAGCCATACCTCTTGTCTTTGCATAACCCTTTTGATGTACCTTCCGGGCTGTCTACCACCTAAAGCGAATCTACAATCTATGCATAGTTAATGAATACCATTCTGAGGTAATGTCCCGGAGATCATCAATAAAAACCCCTGGACCCAAGGCTCTCGGGGCTCCAAGATCATAATGGAGGGGACACGTGGTCCTGGAATTTCTAGTCCATTATAAAGTTACATGTAAAATTATTTACACGCAGCCATGGCATACGAATCCTGCTGGCCAGAATTCGCGACAGAGGTGGAGGAGGTGTCTTCCAGCAGAGGCCAGAAGTGGATGCCGAGCACAGCAGAGCTTTGTTTCAGCTTCCGCCATCAACTGCCATGCAGACGCTCTGTGAATGGCACTGTTGTGGTATTTTAAGAAGATTCTACAAATAGCACTCTCTCAGAATGGGCCTTAGAGCCTGCTCATGAATGTGCAGTGGCGAGGGTGGCCAGTCTGGAGCTGAAGCCAGGACAATGTGGCCTCACAGGGCAGGATGTTGGGTGACCCCGGCCTTTTCCGGGGCTCCATGGCCTCATTTCCCCCAGACTCACCCTCCCTCCCCAGTTTACTGGGAAGGAACAGCTCTCCAGCTTCTCTGAATAAGGGGACGGGGACGTGACATCCTTTTGGCGTCTGCTACGCCTACATTTCCAACCTATGCTGATGCCCTGTGGGTCACAGAGGATGGGGCACAGGAAGAAAGGTATGTTCTTAGATTTTCATCAGAATTAAATTTATTAGGTAGCCAGAGAAACCTCAAAGACCCACAGTCCCAGCAGCCAAGGACTATTAACTGGAATCCTTCCAGAAGGATTCATTCTTGAGACTTGAAAGGCAGCTGAGGGAGGAGAAAAAGATACTGAATTTTGGAGTCATTGGAAGCTGGGCTCAAACTTAGCTTCACCAGGGACATCTGGGTGACCTGGGACAAGTTATTTACCTCTCAGAGCCTCAATGTCTTCACTTCTAAAACCAACATTATCATATCCTCCTGGCAGGGAAGGTTGGGAACTATGAAACACTGGCGTGTGCTGTGCTTGGCACCGTCAGCACTCAGCAAACATTAGCCTCGATTCCTTCCCAGACGAAGACCGTTTATTTACTGCATGAGTGCATTCCAGGCATAAAGTGTTTCTGAATGAAGGCTGAGAAACCTGGCAGACAGAAAGGGAACCCCTTTTGACCCTGGGTATGTACAAAGACATCAGGTCTGTGGCGTCAATGAAAATGAGCAAGACAGGGCAACAGAGAGGCCCACGGCCTGTGGCAAAGCAGAGAGGCTTAAGTCTGAGCCCAGTTTATCCCTTCTGGTACTTGGAAAAGGTTGAAACAACAGAGAAAGGATCACTTTTGATGGAGCACATTCAGAGCAGGGACACGTCCGGGGGCTGACTGTGCCCACCCAGCTGTCAGGGGTGGCATGGAAGGCTGGTTCCCTTACAGCCATCAGCTCCCTGCCCCCAGCCCTCATCCTTGCCTTGAAAACTCTTGTATGTGCTGCTCCTCCCTCCACTAAGTGTTTTGGAGTAAGGGAGGTGTGTTACCTGCTCTGAAAGTGTCCCAGATCAGTTCTGTGCACAGAATTTGCCCTCACTTCATATGGACTAAACTAGAACAAATTTTGGCAGTCTTGTTCAAAGTCAAGAGCACGGGGGGCCCCCAGACTCAAGGGACCATGGGCCATCTGGGCCACTGACATGCTCTTCAGCTCTAGGCGAGACATTTCCTCACTTGGAAAATGAGAAGGCGGGGCTAGGTGACCTCTGAGGACCCTTCTGAGCCTGTGTGTTCTAAGTGCCAACAATTTTCTCAGTAGCAAGATGGATTCAGAGTTTGACTGGTGGATGCTCTCTTTAACCCACCCCGATAGACCTTCACTGGAAAAGACTTGCCTGTTCCCCAAATTCGACAGTAGCCTGTTTGCAAGCAGGTGACCCTAGACATGGCTGCCGGGGCCTCGCTAAGTTAGAAGGTGCTGGTGTTTCCCAGAGGACCTCAGCAGCCTGGACTGTCATGGGAAGAGTGTTGGTAGGCGCCCAGCACACATAAGTCCTCTTCCTCCATGCCCTCCTGCAGCAGTGAGGTGGGGCTCTCCTAGTCACGCGGAGGCCCAGAGCCCAGGTGCTTGCACGGAGGCACAGCAGGTCCAAGTGGGAATGTCAGTATCTGAAACTAGGGTGACCTGACTCCCACGTCTTTCATGCTGTCCCCGCACCCTGCACCCCCAGCCTACAAGGGGCTCGCACTCTGTCCAAATGCGCTTTGTGCTCTTGGAGAGTGACACAGGCCTCTCTCCCTCTGACTCTGGTCATCAGAAAAGTGAAGAACTGGAAACTACCTAACCTCAAAGATCGCTTTGCTCCCAAGTTCAGGGGCTCTCTGCCTCCAGAAGTTGCTGCAGAAGACTGGGTAGTATTTGAAAACCTAAAAAATGGTTCTGCAGAGACCAAAGCCTATCAGAACAGAAGTGGACCCTGAGCTGCCTGGGGATTGGTTAGGGTCCTCCTTTGCGTAGGTCTGAGAAGGAGGCTGGAGGGCAAGTGCAAAGGCTTCACACCAGCTCTTGATCCACACCTTGTGTTCTGCACTTGCAGAAAAGTCTCAGGACGGGCAGTGGCCACTGTGAAAGAGGGCACGTTTGAGTTACAAAAGACAGAATTGAACTCACAGGAATACCTGTTTCTGCACAGCCCTGGTGTGTCAAGGTGAGCACCAAGTTATTAAACATCAGCTGCCCACTGCTGCTGCTGTGACTTCTGGGCGTGGGCATGGGAACTGGCTGGGAGGGGCTGCAGTGCCACAGCCTCAGTCTCTGTGAGTCTGAGCAGGCTCAGGACAGGTGGTGTCCAGGGCAGCGCCCAGCTCCAGGGGCAGGTAGCACCCCTGCCCCAGGAGGAACTCTGACTGGATGGGGTGGGCACGTCCTGTGTGTGACTGATCCTCAGAGAGGAACTGGGCCTTGCCAAGCCACAAAGAAGAAGCTGCTGGTTTGTGACCAACCTTTGACTTTTTCCAAATTGGATGTTGACTAGGGAGTGTCCAGTCCTTTTTTCCCAAGTTTCATTATTAAAGGGCACAGCTGATACTTGTCTTACTCTCACGTTAGTGTTCTCCGCTGCTTGTCGTTACAGTGAACACCAGGCTTTAGTTGGGTGGTGTTTAAATGTAAACACAGAGTGCAGGTTAGAAGTGCAGACCCTGGTGCCAGACAGCCTGAACTGAAATCCCAGCTCCGAGCGGCCTGAGGCAGTAAACTCCAGTCAGGGTTTCCTCATCTCTAAAATGAGACTAATAATAAAACCTACTGGAGGGTTATTGTGAGGATTAAATGAATTTCTATATATAAAGTGCTTATGACAGGGCTTGGCACATAGTATTGTATGTGTTATAAGTGCTTTTACTGCAACAAAACAATATTGGCATCATCATCTTTTAGAGTCTTATGCTAAGTCTCAAGCCAAATAATAATTATTTCCATTATTGAGCATTTTTCTGTGTGTGTGCCAGCAACCTTTCATAGAGAGGTCAATTTAATTCTTCCATTGACATACCTGGTGAGGTTGCTGGTATACCAATTGCAGGCATCCTTCTTTGGCTCAGAGAAGTAACCTGTCCCCAAGGCTGCACAGACAGTAGGTGACAGAGTCAGAGATCAGAACAAAATCTGTCCAACGCTCACTTCATGAGCTTCCAACAGTTCACATTGCCTCAGTGATACCAACCCCTCAGGCACCTAAACTCACATCCAAGTCACCACCTGGCATCCAGGTAAAGTTTAGGTAAGAAGGACAAAGGCCTCCGGAGAAGACCTAATTATCTGCCCACATACTTTGGTATGAAGTAGCATCTCAGAAAGTCCCACCCCCCCGAGCACTGTCTCATCCTCAGGGCACCGCCGCAATTTCACTTGTCTTGTCACACCCTGAAAAGCCCCATTTGCACAGCATTGTCATTAATTTACCTGACTCACTTTGTGGAAAAGCCCTAGTTCCAGGGCATTCGTCAAAAGCCATCAGTGGTAATTCTTTAATATGACAGCTGCCTAAACATATGATACTAATTGAAGAAAACATGAGCTGGCCATGAGAGATCTATAGGGAGCTCTGAAAAGCTCTGACATATTTCTGGAGCTCTACAAGGTCATGTACATGTGTAGAGCTGTGCCCATGAGCAGGAAAGACCTAAGAGGCCCCCAATTTCTCACCTCTGGCTGATTTTTGAGTCCCTGCACAAGCCAAAACTGAAGACTAAGGCAGAGTCATAAACCACCTAAGCACTGAAGGTATGCCCCCAACAACACACAGTCAGCAAAGGGTAGAAGACTTATTGGTTTAAGACATTTATTTTTATTTATTTATTTATTTATTTTTCAAAAGAGGGGAAGGGAGGGAGAAAGAAAGGGCTTAAAGATACATCAATGTGTGGTTCTCTCTGACATGGCCCCCACTGGGGACCTGGCCCACAACCCAGACATGTGCCCTGACTGGGAATCAAACCAGCGACCCTTTGGTTTGCAGGCTGGCACTCAATCCACTGAGTTACAGCAGTCAGGGCATACAAGAGACACATTTAGATTTTAAAACTCAAATTGGCTGAAAGTGAAATGATGGAAAAAGATATGCCATACAAACAATACCCAAAACAGAGCTAGAGTCGCTATACAAATATCAGACAAAATAGACTTCAAGACAGAAATTTACTGGAGACAAAGAGGAACATCCTGTAATGATAAAAATTTGATTCAGCAGGAAGATATAAAAATTATAAACATATATGTCCCTAACAACAGAGCACCATAATTCATGAAGTAAAAATGGACAGCATTGAATTGAGATTCTCCAACAATAATAGGAGACTTTAGTATTCAACTTTCAAAAATAGATAGAATTAGGCAGAAAATTAGTAAGAAAACAGAAGACCTGAATAACACAAGGAACCAATTAGACCTAATATATATCTATAGGACACTCCACCCAACAGCAGCAGAATACACATTCATTTCAAGTGCACATGGAACATCTTCCAGGATAGACCATGTGCTAGGTCATAAAGCAAGCTTTTAACACTTAAATATGAAGGTATATTCACCAACTACAGAGGATTGGAATTCAAAATCACTAAGAAAAGAAAATTTGGAGAATTCATAAATATGTGAAAATTAAGCAACTCGGCCCTAAATAACCAAAGATGAAATCACAACAGTAATTTAAAAAACACTTTCAGATGAATAAAAATGAAAATAAAACATACCAAAACTTAGGAGACACAGTGTGCTCAGAGGGAAACTTAAAGCTACAACTGACTACATTATACAAGAAAAAATATTTCAAATCAATAACCTAACCTTACACCTTAAGAAACTGGAAAAAGAATAGATTCAACCAAAATACACAGATGGAAGGAAATAATTAAGATTAGAGTGAAAATAAAGAATATAAAGACTTAAAAAAGAATAGAGGAAAGTCAATAAAAACAGAAGGTGGTTCTCTGAATGAAAAGATTACATTTGACAAACTTGCTAGACTAACCAAGAAAAAAAATTACAGAAGTCAGGAAGGCAAGAGCAGATATCACTGCCAACCTTACAGAAATAAAAAGGATTTTCTATTTTAAAAACTGTATGCCAACAAATTAGATGAATTAGATAAAACAGACAGATTCCTAGAAAGACATAATTACCAAAATCAACTCAATAAATAGAAAATCAAATAAACCTTTAACAAGAGACTAAAGAACTTAAACATGCCCCAAAATGTTTCACTGAAGAATTCTACCAATCATTTAAGAAGAATTAACACCAGACAATTTCACTGGTGAATGTACCAATCATATGAAGAATTAACATCAACTGTTCCCAAACTCTTCCAAAAAATAGAAGAGGAAACAGTTCCCACCTCCAGTGTAGCCAGTAGTCCTCTGATAAGAAACCAAAGACATTGCAAGAAAACTACAGACCAACATCCCTTCTGAAAACACACAAAAATCCTCAACAACATACTAGCAAAATGCAGTCCAGTGCTCATCAACTGACGACGGATAAACAAAACGTGGCATACTCATATTAAGACTATATGCAGCCATAAAATGGAATAAACTAGTGATACATGCTAAAACATGGATGAAACTTAAAAACAGTAGGCTAAGTTAAATAACTCAATCACAAAAGACCACATATTGTATAAAAGTAGTTCAGTGGTTGTGGGGTTGGGGGGTGGGACAAAGGGGGTAGGTTGTCTTAGGGATGGGAAGTGATGGCTAATAATGGGCATGGGGTTCGTTTGGGATGTAATGAAAATGTTCTAAAATCATATTTTGGCGGCGGTTACAAAACTCTGTGAATATACTAAAATTAGGGATTGGTATAGTCTAAGTGAATAAATTCTACGATATGTGAAATAGATCTCAATAAAACTATTTTAAAGAGTCTAATGACAGAGTATTTGTGGGAAGACCCAGGATATGCATGAGCTACATAGCTGGGCTGGGAAGGTAGGATAAGGAAAACTATTTTAGGGGTTTACTTCATTTGCATGTTCCCCATTTTGGTGCCAGGATTCCTGAAGGGGAGTCCCCTAATACTGGACCAAGGACCACAGACTAATAGGATGAGAAAATACCCTGCCAGGTATTTTCTTTCTCCCTTGAGGAGTTCAGGACTCTTGAGCTCTCTGGGAGGCTTGCTGCCCCAAACGGTCAAGGAAGTTCAGAGGTCAGCTTTCCCCAGGACTGGCTCCTCTCTGAGGTGGTAAGTCCACTACCACCCACCTCCCAAAGTCCCAGGGCCATCAGTGTTGATTGTGGCTACCTGCGGGTTAAACAGATCTGCTTATAACTTTGTCTAAGGGGGCCCACTGACCTTGCTGCCTTACACCCCCCCACACACACATGCAGCCAAATAACCGCAGGCTGAGCCCCCTTTTGGAGGAGCTGGGGAAGGCATTGGCCTTCTAATGCCTTACTAGGAGCACAGAGCAGCTCTGAGTTTCCTCAGAGGGTCACCTGAGCTTCAGGCTGACAGGAACCCCACAGATCATCTATCTTACCTGGTTCCCTCTTTACAGATGAGGAAACTAAGATTCTGAGTAGTAACTCTGCTAGAAAGGAGCGAAGGTAGGACTTCACTGGGCCTTCTGACAACTCTTTAGTTTGGCATTCCTGTCCCCATTTATAGCTGGGGACACAGAGACTCACAGAGGTAACAGGTAGTCTGTGGTCTCCTGGCTAGGAAATGAAGCAAAATCCTCTGCCTGAGACTGGTTTCTCTCTTCTTCTTCTTCATACATTTTTTAAAAAATTGATTTTAGAGGGGAGGGAGAAGGAGAGGGAGGGAGAGAAACATTGATTTGCTGTTCCACTTATTTACACATTCATTGGTTGACTCTTATATACGTCCTGACCAGGGATGGAACCTGCAACCTTTATGTATCCAGATGATGCACTAACCAACTGGGTTACCTGGTTTCCTTTTTGAAAGACCCACAGGGCTACGTGCTGCCCAGGGCACTTGAATGGGAAAGAGGTAACAAAGAGGGACACTTCTCAGAAACAGAGTGGGACCCATGTAAACCCTGAGCTACAGAGGGGAGGCCTTAGAGCTCTGTCCCAGGGGACAGTCCCTATAGCCTGAGGCTCTAAGAGTGAATGCCATTCCAGTCTGAGCGTTGGTGAGCAGGAAGCAATGAGCTCCTACAGGCAACCTGAACAGTCCCTGGCTGCTGCTGGAGAATGCGCTGGGGCACAGCCCAAACTGAAGACCCGTCAGGAGGCTGCTGGTGCGGTCAGGCACCATGCTGGTGGCTGAACAGGGCTGCCTGGCATGGAATACAGACAAGCAAGGGGCTTCAGATGCCATTTTGGAAATAGAAGTGGCAGGACTTGGTGATGGCAAATTGGAGCAGAGGGACAAAATCAAGAATTCAGATTTAGACTGATTAGCTTTGGCCCATCTCTAGTCCAGGAGACACTCAATGGAGGAGTCAAGTGGGTCTGGTGCTCAGAGTAAGGCCTGGACTGAGATGTGATCAGTGACTCTGAGGTTTGTTGGCAAGAGGGTGGAGGGTCAGGGAGCAGAAGTGAGCCCGAGGGGCATCTGCTTGTGCAAGTCCCTGCAAGCAGTCACAGGAAAGGAGGGAGGAAACCCTGTGCTGGCCCACATAATGCAGCTCACCTCCGCAGGCCTGGAAAGCCCCTTCCTATCTTCTCTGCTGGACTGGTTGTTCCTCTGTGAAGAACCCAGCTCAGGCATCCGCTGGCCTGGGCATTTTCTTAACTACTCAGAATACCCAGGCTTGCTTGTCTCACTGAATTTCTTCTTTGCCTTCAGTGTCGCTGTTTCCTGGTCTCCATTTGGCCAGGCTATGAGCATCGAGGGGGCAGATGCCGTACTCTCCCCAAGGAATGAGGACTGCCATAGAGCAGGTGCCCAACAAAGATTGGTAAATGAATGGACAGAAGCTTGGATGGCAGCTTCCAATTAGCAATCTTGGAAGGATTCATGAAAAATGGAAGCTTCTGAAGAAGAGATGCTGTACAGGAGTTTCTGTAGTAGAACCAGTTCTATCATCCCCACCCAGTGACAGCCACACCTCTCTCTGCCTCTCGTCTCTCTGCCTCTCTCTGGGACAGCAAGGGACACTGAGCACAGCAGCACCGCAAAAACAACACCGCAGAGCAACACTACGCGCAGCGATCAGACGTCAATGTGAAGTGGACAAGGAGAGATGCTGAATGTATGCGCACAGTGTGGGAGAGTAAACAGACCGATGGCTACAGTCACTGAGCCAATCCGTGCTCAGGATGCAGAACACAGTGCTGTGGTTGGTCGCCTTCCATTCCATCAGCCAGTAGTGTGCCGCGTACAATCTCACGTTGGCAAACTTGCACAAGCGGTAGTGGTGTACTGCATTTCCATTGTGGATAGTATGGTATTCATCCGCTGATGAAATACATACTGTATTTTATTTTGATTTAATATTCTTTTAATATATTTGAATTAACATTTTTTATATTTTTATATTGTTTTAAATTTTTTAGGCAAAAATAATTAAAATCATAAATATTATATAAATACCTATATACCACAAAATCCCACAATATAGCGAAAACTCTGCAATACAGAATTAGATATAGGTTTTAAAAAAAACCCGTGATAGACTTCCAGCAAGATGGCAGCATAGGTGAATGCACCGTGCCTCCTCGCACAACCAAACAAGGAAAAAAACAGAAATTTACCCAACAAAAACAGCCAGATCTGACAGAAAATCGAATTGAGAGGAAGTCCGACAACCAAGGAATTAAAGAAGATACATTCATCCAGTCTGGTGAGCCGGGAGGAGCAGGGCGGAGGGAGAGCGCTCAGCGACCCCGTGTCGAGCTGGTGAGCAGACGGCAGGTCCGCAGTTGGAGGGGCAGTTCCCGCGAGGCTGCAGCACACCCAGACGGGGGTGCCTGACCGAAGCACGGCCAGTGCCCTGCTCATCTGGACCCAGTGGGGCCGAGACTGGTGGACCGGGCAGGTCTGCATTCGCGGGCAGACGGACCGGGAGAGAAAGCAGGGCGCAACCCATCGGCGCAGATTGAGAGCACCTGTGGCGGTGGAGTCTGTGGCGGGAGGAACTACCAGCCTCACAGGAGAGTTCATTGGGGAGACCCGTGGGGGATTGGAGCTGTGCAGCCCATCCACCGACCCCGGAGCAACCCCCGGAGCGACCCCAGAGCTAGCGCAGAGGGGCTCGAATTGCTTGCGGGAGGCGGTGTGGGTGCAGAGAGTGGAGAAGGCGCCATTGTGCGCTCAGGTCCCGCCCCCACAGGCTACATCACAGCACAACTACGTGAGTTTCCCTGCCCAGGTGAACCCCAGGGCTCTGCCCTCCTTACAGTAACAGGCGCACCGAGGGAAAAAAATGGCCCAAAGAAAGGAACAGATCAAACCTCCAGAACTAACTGACCAAGAGATAGCCAACCTATCAGATGCACAGTTCAAAACCCTAGTAATCAGGATGCTCACAGAATTCGACGAAAAATTATCGAAATTGCTTGAACAAATGAGGAGAGATCTGCAGGGAACCAATAGGGATAAGAAGGAAACTGGGACTCAAATCAACAGAGTGGACCAGCAGAAAGGAAAAAACATCCAAGCAGAAAAGAATGAAGAAACAAGAATTCAAAAAACGGAGGAGGGGCTCACAAACCTCCAGGACATCTGTAAACGTCCCAACATACAGATCATAGGGCTGCCAGAAGGAGAAGAAATCCAAGGAATTGAAAACTTACTTGAACACATAATGATGGAGAATTTCCTAAAGCTGGTGAAGGAAATAAGACTTTCGGGAAGTCCAGGAAGCTCAGAGAGTCCCAAAGAGGTTGGACCCAAAGAGGAACACACCAAGACACACCATAATGACATTACCCAAGATCAAAAATAAGGAAAGGATCCTAGAAGCAGCCAGAGAAAAGGAGACAGTTACCTACAAAGGAATTCCCATAAGACTGTCAGCTGATTTCTCAAAAGAGACCTTACAGGCAAGAAGGGGCTGGACAGAAGTATTCAAAGTCATGAAAGGCAAGGACCTACATCCAAGAATACTCTATCCAGCAAAGTTTTCATTTAGAATGGAAGGGCAGATACAGTGCTTCTCAGATAAGGTCAAGTGTAAAAGTTCATCACCACCCAGCCTTTATTGTATGAAATGTTAAAGGGAGTTATATGAGGTATGGAGGAACATCAACAGGGGAGTGGTTGGGGGAGAGAGTGGGAATGGGGCACAGAACAAGTAGCATAAATGGGAGGTAGACAGCAGACAGGGGGAGGTTAAGAATAGTATAGGAAGTGCAGAAGCAGAAGGACTTATGTATATGACCTATGGGCAAAACTAAAGGGTGGGGAAAGGGGGGGTAAGGGGTTAAGGGGCAAGAAGAGGGGGAAAGTGGGACAACTGTAACAGCAAAATCAATAAAATATAGTTAAAAAAAGAAAAAAAAAACCTGCGATATAGTGAAGCCGCAATAAGTGAACCGCGATATAGCGAGGGATGACTGTATCTGTGTTGCATATGATGCTGTGATTAATATCACAGCATCTCACACCCCAAAAAGCACCTGTAGCACTCCCTCCGATGTCCAAGCTGCCCAGCTGCAGCTTTGCAACTCCTGGAGAGAGTGCCAGGCTGTGGACTGTAAAAGCATAACTAGATCCACTATGGTGATTCTGGCACGTGATATATTTTTGCTGCTCTCTTCATGGAATTTGTGGTTTACTATTTGAGTTTTCCTACTTTAACAGTTACATTTTTTACACAGTAACAACATGGTCAAATGTTGTAAAAGTTCTGATTCAGAAATATCCAAGAATAAAATTAATAACAACAGCTGTTGTCTTGGGAAAATTTAAATTATATCGATGACTAATGCACTCTCTTCTGACCTTTGTTTAAATAAAATACATACACACATTTCTAGTGTGTAAAGTCAGAAAGCTAAACATACAATACACACATACATACACACACACCCCTTGGGAACAGTCGTACTATATTGAATATGACTATGACAATTGAATCAGTTAATGTCTAAAGCAGTTCTCAAAGTGTGCCCCAAGATGCAGTGCCATGAGCTGCTATATGAAAGCCATTTCCCTTGGCACAGGTTTGGAGGTTGTACCTACAATCCACCTGACTTGGGGATATACAATCACATCAACGTGTTAAAAGCTCTGAGAAGTCTTGCAGTGAAAAACCTTCCCAACTTTGATGCTCATGATTTCTGAGGTATTTGACCTAGGAACCCCTTACCCTGTTGATGGCACAACTCATTCTGAGCAATGGTCCAAACTGTCCACTACCTAGCCAGATTGGCCACGAGTTCAAATTTGTTAAATGAGGCAACATCTGCAGGGGTGTCCAACCTTTTGGTGTCTCTGTGCCACACTGGAAGAAGAAGGCCCTGAGCCACATGTTAAATACACTGCAACATGTAATCACAAAAAAAAATCTCATAATGGCCCTGGCTGGTGTGGCTCAGTGGATTGAGTGCCGACTTGCAAACCCCAAGTTCGCCAGTTCCATTCCCAGTCAGGGCGCGTGCCTGGGTTGGGGGCCGGGTCCCCTCCCCCAATTGGGGATGTGTGAGAGGCAACTGTTTCTCTGTCACACAATGATGCTTCTCTCCCACTCTGTCTCCTTCCCTTCCCCTCTCTCTAAAAATAAATAATTTTTTTTAAAAAATCTCATAATGTGTTAAGTATATTTACGATTTTGTGCTGGGCCGCACACAGCCATCCCGGGGTTGCATGCAGCGCTGGGGCCACAGGTTGGACACCCCTGGGACCTTTGGCGATTTTACATTGAAAACAAAATGGCTGCCTTTTTGAACCGAGGATGATCTTTTCTGGCAGCGGCTGGCTGCCTGCTTCGGAGGGCAAGTCCGCTCTGACACCACAGTGCTCCCAGCCCCCTCTTGTCCCAGGTCCCAGGCTGGGGCAGCCTTGCTGATTTACACAGGCTGCGGTACCTCGTGGGCCCTTCAGACTGGATCCCTGCTCCTCGGCTGCTGGGCCGGGAGTATCTTGAGGTCGGTGGAGGGTGGGGACAGGCTGGGAAGCACCGCCACACCGGGCCTGTTCTTCGCCTGGATGGGTGTAGCACGTGGCACAGCCCCAGCATATAAACCTAGCAGGAGCTGCCCCTGGCTCCTCTCGGAGGCTGCAAGTACACAGAGTACGTGCCCTCCCTAACCAAAGCCTTGCAAATCCACCCTTGCTTCCGGGACTCCGGCGTGCCTACCCCCGCCCCCAGCCTTGTTTACAGAATCCGGAAAGACAAAAGCGGCTCCAGCCCTGCCAGCGCCCCCAGTGAAAACCTTCCCGCTTTGCTCTGGGCCCTGACCTGCCCTCAGCCGGCATGGAGTAAGACTTTGCCCTCTCAATCCTACTCCTCTCAATCCCCTCTAAACGAGAAATTCCACATGCAATTTTTTTTTAAGCAATGTTAAAATAACTGCTGCTCCGGGACAACGAGAACCATGTCTACTCACGTGTCCTATTTGGTCTAGGCTGCAAAGTGGCTCAACCACAGACAGTGTCTTTCTCATGACAGGATTAGCTTCTCTTTCTTTGTTCCATATGTCCAGTTTAAATGTAAGATCTGTTTAGCTTTTTATATTCATTTATTATACATGCTATAAGATACCTCAAACCCTTTGTGAAACAAGCCTGTACATTTATGGCATCATTAGCACCTGGACAACAGTCCCTCAAGCTGCTTGACTGATACATTTATATTCCTTTTCTTTATCCGGTTCCAAAATATACTTTTCAAGGAACAGGGACCTGGTGCCCACTCTGATAAAGCTGCGCTGACCTTCTATGTTACCTTCAAGGCTTCCTAACTCACCTGGTCACGGCGGTCACCTGGGCAAGTCCTCAAACACACAGCTACAAGGTCCTTGCCCAGAGCCCATCCAGGACCGGGTGGGCCCAGAGATCTGAATGTTTAACAAGGTGCGGAGGACAGGTGAATGTCAGGGTGAGGTGAGTTTGAGAAGCACTACACTATGGGGATAACCCAACGATGTTTCAGAAAATCACAGGGATCATTTCAGTCAGTCAAAAGTTAAGTTGGACGGTCCTCAGCACTAGGAGGCTGGACCTCAGGCGGCCGCCAAAGTCCTCCGGGTTTTCTTTGCTTGGAGCCCTCTCCCAGCCGCTGCAGTCCGCAAGCAGCTCCCGCCGCGACTCTTGGAAAACTGAGTCAGTCCCCCTGGATCCAAGTTTGTAACGGAGGCGGCGAGGAGAATGAATGGGCCCCTCCGGGGCGGTTAAGCCGCAGAGGCCGTGCCAGGCGCTGGCCGGGCTCCCTCTGCAAAGGACTTGTGGGCGGGGCGGGCCTCCCGGGACTCCTCCGCCCCAGCCACGAACTTGGCCGGACCAGCAGCAGGAGCCCACGGTCTGCTCCCCTGCGGTCCTGGGCCAGACTCCAGACCTCAAACCCCAGCCGGCACCGCAGAGCAAGAGAAGGTGCTGGACACACGCTCCAAAGTTCGGGGACTCGGGGACTTACTGCCACACCAGAGCCGTTTGCAGGGCTGAGGCAGGTGTTCCGCGGACAAGTCCCGGAGGAGAGGCTGGCACTCCCCAGCGGCAGCTGGAGAAAGTCGGCGGCGCACGCACTGTACCTGAGCGCAGAGGTCCCCAGCCCGCGGCGCACGTGCGCGCCGGAGAGTTACCTTTGGGTGCTCGTAGGTGTCCTCTCCAGTCCTTGCAGCAGCACAGCCCCATGGCAGCTGCGTCGCCAGCTGCCGGCACTCCCGGGCTGCGCGTCCGAAATCTGCCCGCCGGCAGTACCCAGCCGGGACTGGGGCTCCACGCAGAACCGCCACCCTGGCCTCCCTCGCCCTCACGCTCCGCCCGGGCCCCGAGCAGCGGGCAGACCGGCTCCAGGTAGACCCTGCTGATCAACAGGAGAACGTGCTAATCGCGCGGGCCGAGCCGCCTGCCTGCTTTTAACTCCGAGCGCCGGAGCAGCCCCGCGAGGGCAAGCCCTCCCCGCGACCCGTTACTCTCCTGGGGCGCCGAGATGCGCACTCCCGAGGGAAGGCCAGGGGGCGCTGCGCGAGCAGGCGCAGCCTCGTTTCCACCCTCCGCCCCGGAGAGCCAGCGAGGGGGTGGGGGCGACACTGACCTGACCAATGCGCGCAGACTAGAAAGAAAGGTAAACCCGCTCTGCTTGGGTGGCGCCTCCCCGCCCCCATCCTCTGACCTCAAGGGTGGTTTACTGGGCGGGTACCAAGGCCACCTAGCTCTTGTTTTCCCAGATCACCATCACACTATGGAAAATGAGAGTGTATGCCCGGGAAACCCCCACGTTAGTTGTGTGACTTCGGGCAAGTCACTTCCCTTCTGAGACTGTTTCTTCTCCTGAAAAGTGAGGGGAACAACACCGTTTCAGATGTCGTTTACCACAAATTAAAGGTTCGATGGTGTCAAGTTATTTAAACACTTTGTGCTTAGTTTCCCCAGCTATAAAAAGGAGAGGATCGTAGAACTGCTTCATTGGGACCCTTCTGAGGATCACCTGAGATTGAGATGTATACAGCTATCCCTTGAAATGCATGGCTCTACTTAGAGCTGGATTTTTTTTTTCAATAAATACATATAGTATTGTGAAAGTATTTTCTCTTCCTTATGATTTTATTAGTAACATTTTCTTTTCTCTAGCTTACTTTAATGTAAGAATACATTCAATATATAAGTATGTAATATGAGATAAATACAAAATATGTGTTAATCTACATGTTAGTTTAATGTTATCAGTAAAGCTCCCTATCAACAGTAGACTTATTAATTAAGTTTTGGGGAAGTAAAAAGTTATAGGTGGATTTTAGACTGAGAGGGGTGGATGCCCCTAACCCTCACATTGTTCAAGTTTTACCTGTATAAAACACACACACACACATACACGTGTAAAACTTAGAACACAACTGGCATGTTGCTCAGTAAATGTAAACTATCATTATGATCAAGTGTTTCAGAGGACTTGGACAAACAGGCACTTTTGTCACGAAGATGTTTTTGGTGCAATCACTTTGGAAGGCGACACACGAGCTGCTTATTGAAACTAAAAGTGCTAACACCCTGGGACCAAGCAACTCCATTTATCACTATGTACCCCACGGAAATGTTTGCCCGCATGCCCAGGAAAATGTGTACAAGGCTATTTGTAAGTACAGGAACTATCAAATATACTGGTGTTTTCAGAAAATTACTATCTCACAGGAGGGAGCTGGAGCTGAATGTTTGAGATCTGTGGATTCTCAGCATTTATGCAAAACATACACCCACAAAATCTTCCGCTGGTCTTCACCTGTGCTGGGCACTCTCCTAGCCACCAGGGCCTAGAAGATACATGGGAGGAAAACAGGAGACCAAGAGTGGTTCCCTTTGGGTAGAGGGTGAATGACAAGAATGGATTGAAGATGAGTGTAAAGAGACTTTATGTTCTTATAGTGGTTTAATTTCTTAAAAGGAAGGTATATTTACATATTATTGTATTAATTAAACAATCAAGTGAGAGAAAGTAAAAGTGTCTGGCACAGAGTGGAGTTCTTAATAT
Organism: Micronycteris hirsuta; assembly: GCA_004026765.1. Classification (NCBI taxonomy): domain Eukaryota; kingdom Metazoa; phylum Chordata; class Mammalia; order Chiroptera; family Phyllostomidae; genus Micronycteris; species Micronycteris hirsuta. Next base: position 12,357 of record PVJI01010694.1, on the reverse strand, counting down.
CAGGTTCTTTCTCCCTCTAGTTCCTGGGATCTCGTCCTGCCCATTAAACGGGGCTGTGGTCAACCTTTGATGTCCTTTTGGATTAACTGGGATTTTCTCCCTTCTACCTCACCCCCATCTCATTTTGGGAACACCCTGGTGGGGGTGGGGTGGGGGTCGTTGCAGAGGCAAGGCAAGGCCAGAGGCAGAGGCTGCTGGGGGCATGGAGCAGAAGAGTTAAATGGCCTGTGGGGAGGAAACGAGGAAAGAATGACTTTGAGCAGGGAAGCGGTTTTCCCAGAAGTTAAGTCGTATTCAAAAGAGAGATTAACAACGGTGGGGCTGATTTCTACCTCCCTCTCCTTTAACTCTTCAGAAAGACCAGGGGGAGAGGAGGGCTGTCCTGCACTCTATCTGGAAAGAAAGCTGTTTTCGATTCATGATTTGTAGGCGGGGGTTACAAAGAGGGAGTAACTGACTAGAAACAGGGAGACCTGACTTCTGGTTGCTGCCAAGTCATTTTAAACAGTTTTAGCACCAGGCAAGATGTCTTAGTCACAGCGGGCTTAATGAGGCCCCAAGAATTCCAAGCTAGAGCCTGCAGTCAGGGAAAGCATGTGAGCGGAGCAAGCCCCCGGGTGATTGTCCAACGGCCAAGTCCTACTTTGGAAAGGAAGATTTAAAAGAAAACATCACGGTGGCCACTGTTGGCTGTTGTTTATCTTCATAAAAGGACGTAGCAAAGCAGGATCATTTCAAATGAGCCTATTATAGAGGGTTAGCACCTTCACTGAACTGTTCAAATATATTTTGGGATACTCAACTTTTCAAAGTGGCTTTAAATATCAACTCCCAGGGCAGTTTAGGAGTTAGAAAGCAAGGCAAGAGCTTCTTCATTATGCTTTTGGTTTCACGCAGTTTAATTCCTAAGTATACGCTGTCTTCTCATAGTTTTCTAGTAGTGTGCCTGTGTGTTCCTTGAGAGGGAAGGAAAATAACATTCACTATATGCTTCCCATTAGGCAATTCATAAATGTTGACCATCTCAGTCAACCACAGGACAAACCCATAAGGCAAATGGCATTAGATTCGATTTATAGAGGAAGAGACTGAAGTTCAGGGAGGTGAAGAGACTTGCCCAAGATGAATGAAGTGGTAAGAGGCAAAGCCAAGATAGACAGTGGATGGATGGATGGATGGATGGATGGATGGCATGCATTTCCCCAGTTAGGTGTAGTAATAAGCTGCAATTGGAAAAGCACCTACTGAGCATGGAATTTGCCTGAAAAATCAAACTCTTTGAACATAGCCATGCCCCCTGAATTGATCATGACTCAAAACCATCTCGAATTGAACCAAAATGTCAGGATCAGTCAGTGCTGCAAGGCTCTGGCTGAGCTGAAGCCACCCAATTCCAGAAGAGTGACCAGGGAGGTTGGGGCCTATGAGACATCTTTCTGAGCTGGAAGGTGGACATCCTGCAGCCCACAGGGAAGCAGAGCCAGAACTAGTGGGGGTGGGTATCCTGCGAGTGGAATGGGCTCCAGGAGGAGGGCAAATGCCAGCTTTGGAAGATGAAGGCTATGTGGCAACTACCCCCTGCTGCTTGATTCCATTTCTCTGGGAGACCCCAAGTTTGGTGGTAAGGATCTGGGGTTGTTTCTAGGGAGGCCACCATTGTTGCTGGGATCCTGGCCCTTCCAGATATGCCCCAAGCCATTTGAGGGGTTTGCTTAGGAGATTTAGGATGTGGCCTTGATACCCCTCTGCAGGAGTCTGGTTGCTCCTCCTCAGATGTACCTAAGGTATCTTCATAGCATAATCTCAAGGTGCGAGCTCAGCCCTGGGAAGTTCGAGGGGAGGGTAGAAATGGGGACATAGCATCTTAGTCACAGCTGTAGCTTTGGAGGATGTGATGATCATTCATTCATTCTTTCTTTCATTTATTCATCTGTATACCACACAATGACTGAACACAACTGAACACTTGAGGAAGCCCAGGGCCTGAGCTCTGAGGAGGCCTGGAGGGCACCCTGGGAGCTCCAGAGACAGTGACCCACTGACAGAGGAGAGATCTTGGAGGTGAGAGTTGAGATGGAGATGTGAGAGTCCAGCACCAAAAGACAACCTGTGTGGCATGCTGGATGGCATAGGAATGATCCTCCAATGCGCATTATAGTGTTTAGGAGCTTGATTTAGGGATAGGGAAGAACACTGGGCATTTAGGGTAGGGAACATGATGCTGCCTATGATTCCGACTGGTCAGCCTGGCATGAGAGTGAAGTGGGGACTGGAAGGGGGCCACCAGGAGCAGGGAGAAAGCTAAGAAGCAAAAGGCATAGGCCAGGTGAGAGATGTCCCCTACCACAGTAGATCGGAGGAGATGGCACCCAGGTGGAGCTGTGTGCTAGCAGGGTGGTCCCCAGCGACTTATACTTCCCAGTTCTCATATCCCATGTGGTTCTGTCTCCTTGAATCTGGGCTGCCCTATGACTGGCTATAACCAATAGAAGTTGATAGAAGTGGTGCTGGCCAGTCTGGGCCCATGTGCCAAGAAGGTTTGGCAGCTTCTGCTGTTATCTTCCGTGCAAAGCCATTGCCTTGTGAGCAGGGGAACTATCCTGAGACTACGTGCCCTGAGAAGCCCAACCTAGCAGTATGGAGAGGCCATGTGGGAAACTGAGGTCCAGGCTAGCGAGTGGGTCTTCCAGTCACATGACTGAGGGCACCCAGGGAATTGATTCTCCAGCTGACACATGTAGAGCAGAACCATGCTGCCCCTGACAAGCCCTGCTCCTGTGACAGAACAGTGAGGAAATGAAATGTTTAAATCACAGAGCTTTTGGGGTATTTGTTATGCAGTAACACGACTGAAATGTGGAGAGTAATACATAATACTAATAGCTAACACTGCCTGGCCCTGATGGTGTCCCAGGCAAAGAGCTTGACATCCCATTAGAATTGAAAGCAACCTTATGTATTTAGTAACATTATTATTTCCACTTTATTTATTTAAAGATTTTATTTATTTATTTTTAGAGAGAGAGGAAGGGAAGGAGAAAGAGAGGTAGAGAAACATCAATGTGTGGTTGCTCTCACGTGCCCCCAACTGGGGACCAGGCCCACAACCCAGGCATGTGCCCTGACTGGGAATTGAACCAGCGACCCTTTGGTTTGCAGGCCCGCACTCAATCCACTGAGCCACCCCAGCCAAGGCTTATTTCCACTTTAAAGAGGGATACTGAGGCAAAGAGAGGGGAAGTAATTTGCACAAGGTGACACGACTAATTAATGACTGAGCTCAGAGTGGAACCAGGCCATCTTGCTTCAGAGCCAGTGTGCTTAATGACTCTGTGGTGGATATTTTGGAGGCAGAAGGGTTAGCACTTGGTGACGAATTCAATGCCCCATGGGTCTAAGGCATATCTGTAGGTGAGATTTGTGGTGAAAAGGCAATCCCTGGGCATGCTGGATGGCATCTGGCAGATAGGCCTTGTGCAGTTCATTGCTCTGTTAGCTTTTTGTACTGATGTCTACTTCATGTCAGCCCTGGCATCTGGTGGGGGAGGTTCTTGAAGATGGGAGTTACAAAAGGAAGTTTATAGACCCCTTATTATAAGCCTACCTCGTGTTGGCACTAGTATCTCACAGGTGCTAGTTCACAACAGCCCTATGCTGCTAATGTCATCACGCGACGTTACAGTTAAGAACATGTATACTCACCCAGGCTACGAGAGTGCTCAAAGTCACACAGCTGGTAGGTAAAAGAGCCTGTACTTGAATCTGGGCAGTCTGACCCACCATAGGTACTTTCTTAACGGCCAGCCTCTGCCTCCTGCTTCCTGCCCCCTGCCTCCTGCCTCCTGCCTCCTGGAAGTGAGGGTCTCCATCAGGGCCTGCCTCCCTCTCCCTTATCCACTCCTCCCATCAAGATCTGGTCTGTGTCAGGACTGTGTGTACATACCACATGAACAACACCGTAGACACACAGACATTCTGGGAATGGAAGACTCTACATTTTAAAACAACATTGTCATTTTTCATGGGAAATCTGAGGTCTAAAGAGCCTAGATCTACTCTATATCAAGTATTTCTTGAGACCCTAGTATGTATCAGGCACTGAAAGGTGAGTTAGTGACAAGCTGGTGCTATGTCCAGTCAACTTCAGTTTTCACTCTGAAACAAATAGGCCTATAGAAATGATAAATGAAAAAGAGGCCTCTCAACCATCTCTCAAAATGTTTTGTGCACTTTCACCACATTGTAAGCCAAATGATTTGGATTTAGACATTGGATTAAACAGGTTAATTAGCACCCCTCTCCCCATAATATCTCTCATCAAAAGTCTTGTAGTTGTTACTTTACACACTCATTGTTTGATTTTTTTTAAATGAGGTATGTGACTCTGGGGAAGGTGTAATCTGAAACAAACCCATACTGCTTGTGCTGAAAAAGGCTATGGATCTCATATGGATTTCTTTTCTCTTAATGAGACCTAAGTTTCATTTCCCTTTTTCCATTGGCTACCAGGAAGCTCAAGAAAAATTTAAAGTTTGGCTTTGGCAAGTGTGAAGGCCCTAAAGTAGGCCTTCATATTTGTGCTTTGCTTCCTGATTTTGCTTTTCTACCTTTATTTGCATGGTCTCAGGTCCTTAATTTTTTATTTCTATTGTATTATCTCTATTTCATTTTAAATGTCCTCATTAGAAGTCATTTCAAATTCTTTGTCAGTAACATAGGAATATAAGTAAATAAGTGAATGTAATACATTCTATTTTAAATCAGGGATTGGTAAACTTTTTCTAAGGGGCTGATAGTAAACATATTTAAGCTTTGTGTGCCATACAGTTAACTACCTAACTTGGCCCTTCTACTGTGAAATTAGCCCAGACAGTAAATAAATCAACGGGTCTAGTTGTATTTCAATAACATTTTATTTAGCCCTGACAAGTATGGCTCAGTGGGTTGGTTGGGCATCATCCTGTGAAGCGAAAGGTCACTAGTTCGATTCCCAGTCAGGCACATACCTGAGTCACAGGCCAGGTCCACTGTTGGGGGCACGAGAGAGGCAACCAACTGATGTTTCTCTCACACATGGATGTTTCTCTAGCTCTCTTTCTCCCTCCCTTCCCCTCTCTCTAAAAATTAAATAAAATCTTAAAAAAAAAAATTTTATTTACCAAAGCAGGTAGTAAGCCAGATTTGGCCTGTGGGCTTTTTGTAGTTTGCAAACCTCTGTTTTAGAAGAATTGTAGAGCATTTGGAAGGTTTTGGCTTAGAAAAAAATGAATTCCCATCTCTAAGATTCTTAGTTTCCACTTCTGGGTGACAGAATGGGAAAAGCAGCTACACAAACAGCCTGGAGAGGAGCATGTAGTTCCGGGAGGGGACAGTCCTGGACAGAGGAGGCTCTGAGGTCTGCCAGTGAGAGCTCATTCTCCCCACACCAGCCATAACACTTCTCCGGGAGGGGGTACTGGGGCCAGTGCCCCAGATGTGCAAGGCCAGCCAGGTTCCCCAGTTCCAGCCAATGGGCCTCCCGCTGCTGTGGATGTTATTCATGGAAAGAATGTGTCTGTAGCTCCAAATTCCCACAGAGAAAGACACGGGAATCATTGGGGAGAAATTCCTGGGCCACATTTTTCTTGCTGTCCATATGGCCTGAGGCCATTGAACTTGGCCAGGCTGCCCAGAGAAGGATTTTACAAAGTCCATTGTCCTTTCCCAAAGTGCCCTCACCCCTGCCCCCACCTGCTTTTTCTGCCTGCCTTTCTTTCCTCCCTCAGCCCCAGGAGAAATGCAACCTGGGAAAGAGCAGGAGGCCACAGCTATGTCCCTGAGGACTTCTGCCCACTGCCAGACAAGGGCTGAGACAGCTGAGGCAGCAGCCCCTGGAGGGAGGCAGGCACTTCCCTGTGGCTGTGGCAGCATCAGGCCATTCCATGAACTACTGGGGCAGGAGGCAAGCTCAGCTGCTTGACCAGGAGACACCAAGCAGGAGACTTGCTTCTGTAATAAGAGCAACACATATTGAGCACCTACAGTGTGCCTAGCAGTATTCTGAGCTTTCTACATGTAGCGACTCATTCATTTCCATAAAAGCCCTGTTATAATCCCCGATTGGGAAAATGAAGTGCAGAGCTGCTAAGTGACTTACCTGGGGTCTCACAACTAGGAAGGGTTTGAACTGAGGTGTTCTGTCTGTAGTGTGACTCTTACCTCTCACTATCAGTATGTGTGATCCCCACAGGTCAGCAATCCACTTACAAATATTGCCCTAATGGTACGTCTCAGCAGTTTTTGCAAACATTCAGCATTTGCATAGTTAGGACCTACACCCCTTCGATGGCTCCCGGCATTCCCATGCACCACAGAAGATAAGACCCTCCACCATGAGCAAGGCCCAGTCCGGTCCACTTGGCTGAGGGTTCAGCACTGTGAATTGGGGGTTAACTAGTTCTCCTTGCTATTGTTACCATTGTTGCCTCAGCTGCTGACAGAGCAGGGACCTCAGTTACCCACTGAGTCTTTGCATGTTTGCAATGTGCCAGCCCCCAGGTTTGGTGATGTACATACATACACTTACATGCATCGTATGTCACAGACACTACAGCCCTAAGACTGAGTGCTGATAATCCCATATCATAGATAAGGACACATGCACATTAATCAGGTAATTAATGCATGCTGCTGCAACAAGCTGTAAACTCTCAGGAGCTTAACCTCGTAACGATTCTTTCTTGCTCATGTGACCATCTCATGGAAGTCAGCCTGAAAGAGGAGGAGGGAGAGGCCTCTGCTCCACGAGGTCACTCAAGCACTCAGGCTCCTCCTAGGACCTCAGCGTCTTCCTCTGAACCCTTTCCATCTGCGTTGTCAATGAGGGAAGAAGGATCAGGCTGATCTCAGGGAGTTTTAGGGGCTATGATTAGGGCTACATCGGCACTGCCACTCACATTCCATTGTCCCCAGTTCATTCATACGACCCACCTTACTGTGGAGAGGCTGGGAAATGGAGTCTGTCTGTACAGCTATAGGAAAAAGAACCGTTTGGCTGCCACCCTGGGGTTCGGAGGGGTGAGGTGCTGTGAGGGGCTACCGGGCCATGGGATGCCCAAGCTCGTGTTTTGCCACCATACTACCTTGACTGAAACCAGTGCCAAAGCTGTCTGAATGGAATTCCAATTTCCGCCATCCTAAAAGATCCCCAGTCCTTCAATGGGGCAGTAACTGGGGCTGAAGTTCTTGAAGCACTGTGAGGTTAAGCTGGACACTAAGAAAAGCTAAGAAAAGGGCTTGACACATAGCAAGTTTCCAACAGCCTTCCTTTTCTTAGTGGTGTTGTGGTGGGGGTGCTGGGCAGGTGGAGGGCAAGCCTGGGAGAATTTCAACCTTTAGCAGAGGTGCCAGGGCTGAGTCCCGGGGAAGGCAAGGAGCATGTGTGCTTGCTGCTGCCACCTACTTGTCGAAGGAGAAAAGGCAGGGCAACCGGCTTCCCGCTTCTGGTTCTCCTAGGCAGGTGTCCAGTAGGCTTCTCTCCATTTTAATGCCCAGCAGCCCGCTAAACAGAAGCTGATCTTGGCCATGACTAAAGTACAGATGCTGGGATGGGTGAAGTTTTGTTTCCCAGGGTTTTGCTGTGGAAGCACCAACTCCTCCAGGACATTCGCCCAGGTCTCAGCATTCTGCTCAGTCTGGAGGGCACTCTGCCCTCTGGGCTATGACTGTGGATTCCCTTACCCAGACACTCCCGCAGGGTGCTGGCTGCCCCAGGATGGTGGGCATGGGGCTGGCCCCTCCCAAGCTAGCTTTGGTAATGGCAGTGAGATTACAGCTGTGTGGGAATGGGCTGCTAAGTACCATGGAAATATCCCCAGGAGAGGGAAGACGGCCACCAAGTCTTTCCAAGGACACACAGCACATCCAACACATGACTCCCTGCCTGGGGAGAAGGTCCATAGGTTCCCTGTATCCCGATCTGTCAGCTCACACACACAAACACATGCGTGTGCACACAGAATCACCCCCCACTCTGCCAGAACACACACACAGAAACACACGTGTGTGCACATACAGAGATATACACAATTTGTAGGGGTGCGTTGGCTTCAGATGGCCTGGTCAGACCCCATTCTAGGGTCTGATAACTTCCCAGGACCATTGTTCCTCCCTTCCCTCGTTTCTCAGTACCAGGTAGGGCTCATTAACGTTCACTTCTGTTTCACCTTCCACCACCTCGCTCCGCACCCTCCCTGCAGTCAGGCCTCGGGCCACCCAACATATATCCTAACCCCAAATTCCAAGATGCATTTTCAGACTATGGATCCAACCCATCGGGGATCGTGAAATGAACTTAGGGTGTCTTGACCAGTGTTCTTAAAAATGAGATAGAATTACATAGACTAGGAAACGCCAGTGGATACCTCATGTAGGAATAGGACAATTTCATGAAAGTCTTGCTTCAGTGTGTGCTTGGGTCCTAGGTTGCAATATAATGTTTATCTCTTTTCAAAAAGTGTGAAAACACTGTGGCAGTGTGTCCACCTCATATCTTTGAGAAAACTTGGGCTCCTTGTGAAAATTAGTCCACCAATTTCTCCTTTTTCCCCAATTCTGACAAATCCCCTGTCTGCTGCAAGCCAACAAAGGGCATAGCCTTTGCCAGCCACTCAGATTTAAAAAAAAAAAAATAGAACCCACCACCAACAGCTACAAAAGGTCCTCTTACAAACTGATCCCAGGGTGCTGGCTGCTTACTGGTCTGGCATTTGTGTATCCAAGAGGGCCACTTAAGTGACCCTTTACAGAACAAAGAAGGTCAGCTTCTCTCAAGAAAAAAGAAAAGGAAAGGAAAAGAAAGGGAAGGGAAGGGAAGGGAGGAAGAGAAAAGAAAAGAAAAGAAAAGAAAAGAAAAGAAAAGAAAAGAAAAGAGCCCGACTGGTGTAGCTCAGTGGATTGAGCGCGGGCTGAGAACCAGAGGGTCCCGGTTCGATTCCCAGTCGGGGCACATGCCTGGGTTGCAGGCCAGGTCCCCAGTGAGGACCATGTGAGAGGCAACCATACATTGCTCTTTCTCCCTCCCTTCTCCTCTCTAAAAAAAAAATAAAAAAATAAAATCTTAAAAAAAAAAAAAAAAAGGAAAGAGCCCCCTGCTCTGCACATTCTTTCAGTGCAGGCTTTCACAGGGCAGGGCTGGTCTGACAGCATTTTGACATATCTGCTGGATTGTTCTTTCCTTCTCAAACATTATTTCTTCAGTAGTTATTTGTGGGGCACCACTCTGTGCCAGACACAGGAATCCACAGACTGGAGCACCCTGCTGGATGCCCCTTCTTAGCCTGGGGCCTGTGATGTGTGATGCTGACTGGGCGATCCCACCTTGGGTTCCAGGCCTCTTCCTCTCAGACGAAGGTGCTGCCTTTTGTGGGTGTGTTCCAGCCCAGCCCCCATGGACTCCAGCTCTGCCCCAGGCCTGTCAGGAAAAGCTGGGCTCTTCAGAATGCTGTTATTCTCCATCATTCCTACACTGGAATGAGAGGAGGTTCTTACCTGTATTGAGCACCTGCTAAGTACCAGGCACTGCTCTGTCCTACCATCCCTGCCAAGGGCCATCAAAGTCATTATTGTCACCATCCAATGAGGCTCAGGAACATGAGGTGACTTTCCAAGTCAGTTTACACAGCCAGGAAAAAGCCATTTCCTTCCTGCATCTCTCAGACCCCTGTAGCTCTGTTTTTCCCACTCAACCACAGGCAGCACCTGAAGTCCAGGCTGTGCCATGGGCCAGGTGAATGATGTGCCCTTGCAGGAGTAGCATGCTGCCTGCCATATGTAGGGGCTTGGTAAAGAAGGGATGCATGAAGATGGGGGACCCACAGGGGAGGAAGAGAGGCAGATGAGCCAGGTCTTCTGGGTTTCAGCCCCTAAGAGTGTGGGCTGGATTCCCAAGGTCAGCAGAAATGATGTCTTGCTGTAAAAGGCCAGTGGCCCTGGCCGCTTTACTTCCAAGTTCAAAAATGCATTTGTTTTCTAGTTTTCCATAACAAATCGCCACAAACTGGATAGCTTAAAACAACAGAAATTTGTTCTCTCAGAGTTCTGGAGGCAAGGAGTCTGAAATCAAGGTGTTGGCACAACCATGCTCCCTCTGAAGGTTTTAGGGAAGGATCTGTTTCAGGTCTCTCCACTAGCTGTTAGTGTTAATGGAAATATTCAGCATTGCTTTGTAGCTACACCACTCCATTCTCTGTCTCCACCTTTACATGATTGTGTCCAAATTTCCCTATTCCCATAATGACACTGTTCATTGAATTTAGGGTCCACTCTACTCCAGTATGACATCTTAATTTTGCATAGGCAAAGACATTATTTCCAAATAAATTCACATTCTGAGGTATCAGATAGTTCAGTAAATACACAATAATTCTCATTTTCTAGCTATCTTTGATTTTGAGTTTTTATTATCTACAACATTAGGGTTCACAGACTCAAACACTTATAGAGGGATCATGTGAGTAAGATGAACTGAGAAAGAGAGTTGGGGTGTAGTGGGGCAATAGGGAGAGGTGGGGATTCTGGCCAAATGGAGAATAAACTATCTAAAAGGGGCAGCTCATTGTTCATATGGAGAAAGCAGGCCCAAATTTACCCTACAGAACTCTATTTTTCTATGGGCAAAAGGTTTTGCTTTGAAACATAGTTCATGAGCCAAACAAAGTGTCATGTGTGGGGGCCAGAATCAGCCTGCGGGTCATCAGCTTAGTTTGCAGCTTGAGAACTAGATTCAATTACTCCTCACCATTACTTTCCGCTCTCCTCCTGCTTTTTAGATTTTATTTATTTTTAAGGAGGGGAGGAGAGGGAGAAAACCTCAATGTGTGGTTGCCTCTTGTGCGCACCCTACTGAGGACCTGGCCTAGCAACCCAGACATGTACCCTAGACTGGGAATTGAACTAGCAACTCTCTGGTTCACAGGCCGGCACTCAATCCACTGAGCCACACCTGCCAGGGCTCTTCCTTCTTTTGAATTATTGTTACTTAATAGGTTTAATTTATCAAGCACCTCTAAGAGCCAAGAACCAGGTTCTGAGTGTACAGACACACTCCTCTCCTTCAGGAGTTCATAGCCCAGGGTAGGTAGTACTCATATTTCATTCAAGAGCAGTGCTTTTCACATTTGATATGCACACAAATCATCCAGGAAATATTCCCATACAGATTCTGTTTCGGCAATTCCAGGGTGGGCCCTAGAGTCTGTGTCTCTAAGAAGCTCCCAGGTGAACCCGATGCAGCTGGTCCATGGATCACACCTCGAGTAGGAAGAGCAACCTGTGTCTAAGAAAGTTCTTAAACTGAAGGCATCTGGTTGGAGGAGCCTCTGTGCCTGGGCTTGGAGTCCCAGAGGTGACCTGGGTCATCCACCCCACCACCCACTAATCCCCTGCCACATTCCTCTCCACATCCTAATTTATCTAGAGATTTAGTCTAGCTGAGATCATTCATAAAGAATTTTATCTACATCGTTGTTCTAAGCAGGCCCTGAGCATGCCTCCCCCTGCAGATCACCCCTTTCCTGTCCAGTGCACTATCTCTGTCTGAGGAATTTCTGTCCTCGGCCCTCTGCGTCTCAGAGCCGTGGTGCCCAGCACCCACGTGGGCTTCTGCTGGCAGCCTGAGAGCGAGGCCCTGGACGAATGCTGGACTCCACCTTGTGCTATTCATGTGACTTTGGACGAGTTACCATTCTGTGTGTCAGTGTCTTCAACTGTGAAGCAGGGGCATAATATCTACTCACTGGGGTGTCAGGAGCATTGGGTCAATATATTATAGGGTGCCCTTACCACTTCCCTTTCTAAAAAGAAACTCAACAAATCACTTTAAGAATCTCATGTTGCTTGTGCAGAAAATGTTAATATAGGGAACTCATTTCTAACTGCTGTCCCAGAAACACGACCAATTATGCTTGAAGGAATTAGCAGGTTTCCTTTGGCTAGTGATCTTTCATTCTTTCAGTTGGCAAACATGTGCCATACCTGGTCTGGGTCAAGATATGCAGGGGGCAAGCCACACAGAAGGTGGGAAGACATGTGAACAGTCACTGTAGGTTGGTGAGTGAAAAGTCAGGAAATGTAAAATAAAGAGTTAAATAGCACATTGGCTAAATTTTCAAATAATATTCTGTAGCAGTGATTTCCACACGTGTGTAAACGCAGTCCTGAGAATATACACGTTTTGAGCACAGCTCCGTGTGACTCCTGTGTGAGCAAGTGTGGATCATGTCTGTGGGATAGGAATTAATTCGGCAAAGGTGTATCTTAAAAAATTCTGGCTTGCTGATCTCCTTCACCTGGTCCTGTCTGCCACCGGATCTTAATTTA
>PVJI01010693.1:0-59294 GCA_004026765.1 Micronycteris hirsuta | reverse complement strand
ATGGGTAATGGCAGGAGTAATAGAGAAAATTATATAATGATTTACGGATGGATAGGGCATTGGTGAATGAGAGGTGATGATTTTCACATGGAGGCAGGAGAAAGGAGCTATCTTCTGCAATACCACCCGGGACAACACAATAGGAGCTGGCATCATTCACCGATTTAGAGAATACAGAAAGAGTGGGCATCATAACCTAAGTAAGAAGAATGCATTCACTCTTGCATGTTGAGACAGAACTGTCTTCGGGATACCTAATGGCAGTTTCCCAAATAGCTGTTAATTAACTGCTGCCATGGGAAGAGAGTTGGGACTAATCAACACATTCACAGCAGTTGACACTGTAGCAATGGATGACATCATTCCGAAGGATTACATAACATAAGCAGAGGAGAAATTCCACACGCGGATGTCAAACTCTGGAAGCATGAGCAAAGAAAAGGGAGCACAGACAGAGGGTCTGAGAAAGCAAATGAGAGTATTCAAAGGGAAGACAGGTAATCGGCATCATATGTAAGTAGCATGCACACTGCCACATGTTCACGGGAATAGGTGGAAATTATATTGGTGATTTATAATTGGACAGGGGATGTTCTAGAAAAGTACTCAGGATATTAGATGACATGGGAAGTGAGGAAAGGGAGAATTATAGGCTGTTCTTTAGATGAGCTGGACTGCGTTGGTAAGGTAAAAAAGCTGAAATTTTTATAATTAAAAAAATTCTTGTTTTTATATTGAGGAGATTAATCTAGCAATGAGAAGGAGATTGAAAATTTGAAAGAAAGAAAGAGTAAATGTTTTATTGGTCTTAAGCCTAAAACAAGTGACAGTGATGAGAGGCACACCATGAACCCATTTGCTCCTTCATTCATTCAAGTGACATCCATTGAGTGTCCACCATGTACTAGACAGTATACCAACCACTTGGATGCAGGCATTAAAAAGACATCTATAAAATTAATGAGGAATCAATAATGAGAAATAAAATTTTTAAACCAGAAATGTTCAGTACGGTGTGTTACAAAAGTGAAGTGTGAGAAATGAGCCTGTCTAACCTCATTTTTAAAAAACTTCACACATAGTAACTTTAATCTTACATTTTTGCCAATGAAGAAAAGTTGGAGCTGTACATTTCTACCTGCACTGAGGTTCTGTGCATCACAGTCTCAGGACAATGTACAGTTATGTGCAGAGACTTCTAAAATCATTAAAAAAAATGTCTAAAAAAACTGCTGTCCCAAAATTACTTTGATGAGAGAACAGATGGGCGGCAGCATGGAGTTTCTCTACGCAGTCAGTGAAAACAGTCAATGTTAGCAAACAATATTCGTAGTAACAAGTCTGGAAAATCCCCAAGAGGATATTTCCATCATTGGTGGGTAAACATTGGCCAGGAGTTATGATTAGCAGAAGCTTCTTCTGACTGGATGGTGCCCACACTGCAGAATGTGTTCCAGAAAACATTTCACTCAGCTCCCTGCTCCTGGAAAACATGTCCTCCAGGCAGCCTTACTTTATCAAGAAGTCTTTAGCACTTACTTTTGGGCTGTTCATGTAGAATATATGTCCCAAATCACATACGAGTCCTTCCAGATTCCTGAGGGAGGTAACAGGAAAAAATCAATTCTGAATAAATGGGAATTAGTAGAATAGCCCTCAAATGCCAAAATGTCATTTTGTTTAGAGGTAAAATGTGAGTGAAAAAGAGATAATTGCATGCCCACATTTACTGCAGCATAATTCACAATAGCCAAAAGGTAGAATCAGCCTAATCGTCCATCAACAGATGAATGGATAAAAACGATGTGATATGTACATATAATGGAATATTAATAAAGAAGGAAATCATGTCCTATGCTGCAACATGGATGAAACTTCAGGACATTATGCTAAGTGAAATAAACCAGCCACAAAGACGCAAATACTATATGAGGAGTACATGAGGTATCGAAAGCAGTCAGGTTCATAGGAACTGGAAGTGGAGTGGAGGCTGCCAGAGGCTGGACAGAAGAAGAGAAAGAGGATTGTTTTTTACTGGGTGTAGAGTTTCAGCCACAAGATAAAAAAGTTCTGGAGATCTGCCTCACCGTGTAAATATATGTAACACCATCAACAGTACCCTTAAATGTTTAAGGCAATACATTTTATATTAAATGTTTTTTTACCACAGTTTAAACTAAAAATTCCACATGAATCACTAAAGGAATGAAGACCAGCCAAGGCCCGGGGTCTAGACAGAGAGATACTACTGACAGTGACTTCAACTGCATGGCCAAGGGCTCCAGCGGTTAAGTGTCTGCACAATACAACAGAGAATTAAGTGATACCAATGTAGAAACTCAAGAGTGACCCCCACCAAGGCACTGGGTATATTTCATGACCCACTCATTTCCTGCCAGAGACATAGAGTTCTTCTCATAGACAGCCATGAGCTTGGGGAAAGAAAGGAGAATGAGAGAAAAGTGAAATATTAAAAATTTTACCTAAAAACAGAAAAACAAAAAGCAATCATTTAAAATCTACTAGGGAATTGTACTTTAAAGAGGCTTAGTATTTAAATGAAAGGGAATCAATTGAGACTGAAAGAAACTCAACTCTTAGCTGGAAATTCTAAATTGCTCAGCCACCTGCTAAAACGTTGGCTTCTCCGCAAGAGCATGGTCATGTCAGAGAACAAAACTGTGTTTTCTGTGGATGCCATAGTTGCAGTGTATGTCAAAAGGAGCATCCCTTTTCTCAGTTTTGGCTAAGACCCCTAGACAGTGACCATCAATCATGCCCATGTTACAAAACAGGATGTGATTCTACCGAAGCAGACTTTGCCTTTGTGACCATTAGAAGATCTGCCTCTACACTTTTTAAAAATATCGGGGAGAGCATTAGACAGGATTTATTTGTAGGAGAGAGACTGGCCTGCTGTTGCCCCACGGCTGTGCCTCCAGGAATTTGCCAAGGGCCAAAGCTGCACAGCAGGGATTCACACTCTGCCTGTGAATGGCTCCTCGGATGCACCTGAAGTCCTGGGCCATGGTCTTCGTCAGTCTGAGCTGCTATGACAAGATACTATAGACTGATTGGGTGGCTTGTACAACATACTGGAGGCTGAGAAATCCAAGCTCAAGTGCCAGCAGATTTGATGTCTGGTAAAGTTTCTCTTCCTAGTTTATAAACAGTACCATTTTGCTGAATCCTCACAAGGGGGCGGGGTGTGAAGAGAGAGGACACACAGGGCTCTTTATCTGCTTATAAGGGCACCATTCCCATCATGGGGACTCCACCCTCATGCCCTTGCTCAAAAGTGATTATCTCCTAAAGTCCCCACGTCCAAATGCCATTATGTTGTGGATTGTGGCCTCAACATATGAATTTCGGGGAAACACGAACTCTTAGTCCACAGCAGGTATCAACTCTGGAAAATGTTGATTGGTCAATTTTAAGCCTTTGTCATAACCTGCTGACACCTTCCCTTAGAGCCCATGACCCTCCCTCTCTGACATGCGTTTGAGTCTTGTCTATACTGACCCTGATATGGCGGAAGGGCAGAGAGATAATGTGCCAGCCTAGGGTTCATCTTGATCCTGTCCAGGAAGACTAATTGGGCAGCCTGGCTACTATAAAAAAAAAGGGGGTACATCTGCGGATTGCTAGGAGTTGAAGAGGAGACATAGGTGGTTGGCCTCACGCGGATACCACCCTGCATTCCCAGCCTCTTCACCAGAATGTTGTTCAGGCTTTGATTTCCTGACTGTGGCGGGGGGGGGGGGGAGGTGTGCTCTACCTGACACCAGAAATAAGACAACGGGTACAAGGGTCACCACTCAGCGGTCACTGCAATTGAGCATCACCATTTGCTTGGTTGCAGGGGAAATATAGGTGTGTGCCCCCTCCTGCCACACTTTCATTAAGACAGCTGGCATTTCTTGTTCTCTCTGCCACTAACAGAGCTGGAAGGAGGGAAAAAAGCTGCATGAAGAAAGTAACAACATTTACTGAAGCAGAGATTTTACCACATCCCCCAGAGAAATAACTGGTAGGTTGAAAATAGCTGACAATGTCTACCCTGTGAGTTAGCATAGACCATCCCAATTAAAAAGGGAAATACTTAATACTTCAATGTTTATTCCAAATATACCTATTATATCTAATGGGTCCATGTGAATATGAAGTAGTCTGCTCCCCAGAAAGCATTAAGAACTGCTGTGCACAGCACTAGAAATGGTCTTGAATGCCAAAATGTTTCTTCAAAAACCACAAAGCTATTTGATAAACAGTTCACCTGAAAAAATATTCCCACAAAGTTTCATAAACTGACTTCTTAAACACACTGCCCACAGATTAAGCAAAATAGTGGTTTAAGCCAGAGATATTTATGCATTCTTTTACATAAAATTACATCTAGAAATAGAACATCTGGAAATTAAAGATTTATATTAAAATATGCAAATGTAACTTGAAATTTCTGTGCATTAAGCAGAAAATGCATATATTCAGAGAGAAAGCACATGAGAAATTGTCCAAAAAGTGGCTAGTATGGCATCTTAAATTTTTACATGGGTTGTGGACAAACCAGTTAGGACAACTTTAAAACGACAATTTTTTTTAAGAATTTATTTATTTTTTATTTTTAGAGAGAGGAGAAGAGAGGGAGAAAGAGCAATGTATGGTTGCCTCTCACATGGCCCCCACTGGGGACCTGGCCTGCAACCTAGGCATGTGCCCTGACTGGGAATCGAACCGGGACCCTTTGGTTCCCAGCCCACGCTCAATCCACTGAGCCACACCAGCCTGGCTAAAACAACAATTTTAAAATTTAACCCATATTTAAATATTTAACAAGCAAATATTGAGACTGTCAGTTTAGGAATTTGAACACAAAATCAGTATATCCCAGATTAGTGGTAAGAGAGCGTCAGGATGTCTAAGTGAGCTCAGGTACGAGACTCAGGCTCCACCTCCCAAAATAGTGGTGAGGATGCAACTTACTTATCCACAAGATAATAGTCAGGTACCACCCAGATATAAGCACTATTATATTTTAATGAACATAATGGATTATGAGGCACTGAGCATTGTCATGGCACAAAGCACTAACAATGTAAAAGACGCCAATTCTTGAGCTATCTCCCTGAGCAGTCACATGGGATAAGAACTTCACCAGGCCCACTTATTTTAAAGAACTTAGTATCTGTTCTTCTTCGACAACCCAAGCCCCAAATCACACTTTGGATGGTTGTATCACTTACCATGGTTTTGCCTCTTAACTGCTACACTCTCCTTCGATTTTCATGTGCCCATTCGTTCTCTATGAACTCATTCAGTCCCCCAGCCTGTAGCCCATTGTGTCCCATACCAGGCTGTGAAACCACTGCTGCAGTCCCTGCTCCTCCACTCTGCCAGGACTGCTGGCCCCGGTATTATTTGATCCAGCACAGCCTAGAACCCATCAAGTCCTTAGTCCTTCACTGCCCCTTTCCTGAAAGCTCCCAGTTCTGGAGCCAGCATACTTAAAGGTGGAGAATTTTTTGGAGTGAAACAGACCAGGATTATACCTGTCCTTGTACTGAGCGAAGTCTCTTGCCATCACTCCTCTCTATAATTTACAGATTGCGAGAGATGTTGCAGAGGTGCACTGTGACGAGATTGTGTACCCGTTCTGCCGTCTTTGACGTACTGCAGCTGCTCGATGAGTGTCAGCGCTTTATACTCCCTTTTCTAGTTTCCGGGATGCTAAACACGAGAGGGACCAAGCACCCATGCTGTGGCTAACATTGCTGCTGCAAGTGCATGGCTTTCAGTCAGAGCACTGTACTTGGTGTTCCTAAAAGACGTGCATTTGACTAGTGACCTCTGATTACCTTCAGAGGTCATCTCAAAGCTCTTCTCCTCCAGTCTCTTACCTGACGGCAGTATTATGTCCCCTCAGTGAGTGATGTGGATTCCGATTTCACGAAGATTACCAGGACAACCTTCAGAGCACTGAGGTTTCTCCCTGCTCCCGCCCAAAGCCTCCAATTAGCCACATAATCTTCTGCTGCTGGGTGTCTTCGGAAGCTATATGGAAGTGCTGAATGTTAAGGAATCTGTGTTTATTAAGAAACACGTTTTCTTTTCCAATGATTATCACAGTTCCTTTGTTTAAAATCAAAACAATTGAATGTACATGGCATTAGGAAACGGAATCACGTCTGAAGTTTAGATGTTGTTTTAATAGTTTACAGTATTTACATAATCCATGGGAGGTGTGAATACAGATCAGCAGTGAGTCCTATATTTATATTCATAAGGCTTATTTCTGAGTATTGAAAATACAGAATATTGTATACAGTTGGGGTCTTTAAAATGCCATTTTCAAAGGCATAAGTACATTGAAACTGCAGGTATGATTCTGAGGATAGTCAAAAACTAGAGTTTTGTTCTTTTAGGTTTAAGTTTATGCATGGTTGCATACCAACCGAAAGCATTCTGCAGAACACCATTTATTCTGCACGTATAGCCCGGGGCCTCTGTATGGTCTTTTGACATGCTGCCTTCTGTTGTTCTCCTTAATTCTTGGCGCTAAAGGGGTACCAGCTCTTTGAATGCTCTTGTGAGGAGTTAGCGACCACAGTGAAAATCACAGCCCTTCCTCTCTGCTGCAGGGGCTGATGTAAGTGTGTGTGGCCGAATGCAGCAGGGCTGGCAGGAAACACAGTGCTGTGCTCTCAGGAATGTGACCATCTTTGAATTTTACTCGTGTTTTAGAGGTCTGTGGACTTCTTGCCATAGAGAGAGAAAGGTAAGGGTTCTGAATGATGGCTTCAGGTGGAAGAAAGCAGAAGAGCGGGCACTGCTTGGGTTGGCATTTTGAACCAGCACCTGTTTCCTTCTTTGGTTGTGGAGAAGCTCAGCATTTCATAAGTTTACAAGCAGAAGCTACGTGGAGTGTAACTAGCTACCCAGCACATTCTGTGTGTGTCTCCTGTGATGGGTTCGTGCTTGACCAGTTATGCCTTTCCTTTCCCTGCACTATCTAACCACAAAAGACCAAGACTACTATCATTAAATGAGTACATTCCTAATAGCAATATAAGAAACGAAAGCAACTATCCATTTACGATTATAAGCCACCATAAATCATGGGACTATTTTCCTTCTAGAAATCTGCACAAACCTTAATGACCTAACTATATAGTACTCTGGAAGAATAAGATGTTGTTATTTATATCCTCTCTCTGATAGCTATCATGTAAGCCAAAAGAACAAAAACATTTTAAAAAAAGGTAAGAAACACGATAAAGAATTATCCAAATACAGGCATACCTGGGTGAAATGGAAGAAGTACAAAGAGCAAAAACATCATCTTCCAGACCCTAAATGTACTGCCAATTTCTCTGAGAATGGCAGTGTCCTGAGAGCCTAAAGAAAAAAAACTCTAATTGGAAGAGTGAGGTCCAGGGGGTGTTAAAATGCTATGTGAGAAATGGAGAACATGGTTTTGGAAAACTCACAAGGGAGAGAGGTGAGGAGGGTAGAGAGAAAGATTAATTTTATGGAGTAAACTCATATTTGTCGTAATGATAACAACATTTTCCTTCCAATTTAGCACTATCTTTAAAAACTCCCCACTGGCCAAATGGAGAACTGTGGGCAGGAAGCATTTACATGTTCTGCTCATGGCTGGGTAGGAGCAGAGCTAATCCGGGAACACAACGGGAAAGCAGCCCTCCTGATTCCTGTCTGAACTTCTTTCCATTTTGTCGTATCACCAAGGGCTCTGTAGTTGTGGTAATTCCACCAGGCAAAGATACATTTGTTAAGTTCTTTCCCCAAGACACAATGTATCAATGCTAAATTAGAGCATTCTAATGAGTTTTTCTGAAAACACCATCAAGATGCCAACTAAAAAATTTAAATTACTACATAAATGATATAGGATGCTACATTAAAAAACAAACAAACAAAAACAAAAACCCCAAAATGCATAAAGAACCAAGCCTCAAAAGTAATGTCGGTTAATAAATTTTACCATTTACTTTAACAAATATTTAGTGAGTGCATAATATATCCAAAGCTTTAAAATATGGGCTGTACAATAAGTCTGAGCAACAAATAAGATATAATCCCTGACTTCAAATTACTATCACCCCACACAAGTAGATTTCTATCATTTTTTAAAAACCTTGAGAAGAAAAATTAATTTTCTGTCCAAGGGCTAGTTTAAAATAGGGTTGAGATTTTTCTCCTTTCCTAGTGGTGTAATGTGAATGGCACTAAAAGTACAATAGGGAAGTATTGAGTTGACTCATAGCAACACGTGATCTTAACCAAATCCTGTAACCTCGTTCATGTTCAGATCACTCATTGGTAAAGACTGATAATGCCTACTTCGAAAGTTCATGAAAATAAAATAGTATATAATATCCTGTGTAAACCATGATATGCTATAAAAGTATATTAGCTCACATACGTTAGATAGTGTTTGCATCTAAATTGCAGAGCCCTATTTGTAGAAATCACCCCATGCTAGTGCCTGGGGCAAATGCAAGGGATCTCCATCCTGCCCATCTACTAGAGCTGGGTGCCATACCAGCGATCATAAACACATACCCTCCATTGCGCCTTATCACAGCCTTTCAAGGTAAGCAGAGAGTAAAAACCCGAGGGTCAAAGTGAACAGGTGATATCCCTGAACTGTCAACACTAGAAGGTAGCAGAATCACGTCAGTCATTTCTAGCTTAAAGGACTTTGTTCTTTTCATAACGCCATAGAGTCTCATCAATTTGCATTGACTAAACCTCTTAAAGTTTATAATTTTTAAAAATCTTTAAAACTGTGGTAAAATATACATGACAGAAAAGCTATACAAGTTAACGTCTTAACCATGTCTAAGTGGATAGTTACATGAAGTACATTCCCATTGTTGGCAACCATCACCAAATCCCAGCACCAGAAACTTCACCATGCCAAACGGAAACTGTGCATGTTAAACTCCCCATTTCCTCCTCCCTCAGCCCACGGAAACCCCTGTTCTCCTTTCTGTTTCTATTAATTTGTCTACTCTAAGTACCACATGTAAGTGAAATCATACAATTTTTCTCCTTTTGTGATTGTTTTATTTCACTTAGCGTAATGTCCTGAAGGGTCATCTATGTGATAGCACCTGGCAGACTTCCTTTCTCTTGAAGGCTGCATAATATTCCCTTTTATGTGTATGCCACATTTTCTAGTTCATTCACCAGTCCATGATACTTGCGTTTCTACCCTCTTCTGGCAATTGTGAATAACGCTGCTACAAACATGGCTTTGTAACTCTCTTTGAGTCCCTGCTTTCAATTCTTTTAAGTGTATATTCATTCAGAAGTGGGATTGCTGGATCACATGGTGATTCTATCTCTAATACTTCGAGGAACCTCCATACTGTTCTCTTGCAGCTACACTTGGCACTCTCACCACTTCACTAATAGTTGTTATGATCTGTCCTGTTTCTTTTTTAAATAACCTTCCTAATAGATGTGAGGGGGTATCTCCCTATGGTTTTGATTTGCATTTGCCTAGTGATTAGTAAAGCGAAACATTTTTTCTTGTACTTATTGAATATTTGTATATCTTTGGATAAATGTCTTTTTAAGTTCTTTGCCCGTTCTTTAGTTGGATTGTTTTTGGTTGTTGAGTTGTAGTTCTTTTTATATTCTACCTTTTATCATGTAGATGATTTGCAAATATTTTCTCCCATTCTGTGGGTTGCCTTTTCACTCTCTTGTGTCTCTTGACGTCCAGAAATTTTAAATTTCGGTGTGACCCAATTCACCGATTTTTCTTTGCTGCCTGTGCTTTTAGTGTCAGAGCCACGGAATGCCTGCCAAATGCAACGCGTGAAGCTTTACCTCTGTGTCTTCACTGAAGAGTTTTATAGGCTTAACTCTTATGTTAGGGCTTTCGTGTATTTTTTTTTTTAAGATTTTATTTATTTATTTTTAGAGAGAGGAGAAGGGAGGGAGAAAGAGCAATGTACGGTTGCCTCTCACATGGCCCTCATTGGGGACCTGGCCCGCAACCCAGGCATTGCCCTGACTGGGAATCGAACCGGGACCCTCTGGTTCCCAGCCCATGTTCAATCCACTGAGCTACACCAGCCGGGCGGCTTTCGTGTATTTTGAGTTAATTTTTGTATATGGCATAAAGTAAGGTTCCAAATTCATTCTTTTGTATATGAATATCCAGTTTTCCCAGCACCGCTCATTGAAGACTGTCTTTTCTTTTCTCTGTTGAGAGGTTTTGACCACCTTGCTGAATATTACTTGACAGTATACGTGAGGGTTTATTTCTGGGCTCTCTATTCTTCTCCTCCGGTCTTATGTCATTGTGCCGGCACCATACCGCTTTGATTCTTGTAGCTCTGAAATAGGGTTGAAATCGGGAAATGTGAGACTTTCACCTTTGTTTTTACTTTTCAAGATTGTTTTAGTTATTTGAGATACTTTCAGTTTTCATATACATTGTAGGATGAATTTTTATATTTCTTCAAAAACTCACTGGGATTTTGATAATAACTGGATTAAATCTATAGACCACTTTGCATAGTATTATCATCTTAACAATATCAAATATGGCAATCCGTAAACACAGAATATGTTTCCATGTATGCATCTCTCCTTGAACTTCCTCCAGCAATACTTTGTAGTTTCGGTGTGCAAGTCTTTTACCACCCAGGGTAAGTTTATTCCTAAGCATTGTGTTTTTTATGCTATTGTAAATGGAATTGTTTTTTATTTTTCTTATAGAATTGCTTATTCTTAATGTAGAGAAACGCCACTGATGTGAGTGTTCATTTTGTATCCTGAAACTTTGCTTAATGTGTTTATTAGTTCTTAACAGTTTTTGTTATTGTGTTGAACTCTTTAGTGTTTTCGACATATAAGATTATGTCATCTGTGAACAGAAATAATTGTATTTCTTCCTTTCAAGTGGGATCACTTTTATTTCTTTTTTCTTGGATTAATTGCTCCGCTAGGATTCAGGCCTCACTGCCTTGTCCCTGATACTGTACCTTCGAGTATGAGGTTAGCTGTGGGTTTCTTGTAGATGGTTTTTACTATATTGAGGTAGTTCCCTTTGAATCCTACTTTGTAAATTGTTTTTATTCTGAAAAACTGTTGAATTTTGTCAAATTTTTTGTTTGTATCGATTAAGGTGATCAAGTGTTTTTTTCTTCCTTCATTCTGCTAATATGGTGTATTACCTTGATTGATTCTTGTGTGCTGAACCATTGTTGCATTCCAGAAATAAATCCCACTTTGTGTTGGGTGTATAAACCTTTTAATGTGCTGTGGAATTCTGTCTGACAGGGTTTTTTTTGAGAATTACTACTTTCATAATTATCAGGGATATTGGTTCATAGTTTTATTTTCTTGTAGTGTCTTTAACTTTGATATCAGAGGGTTGCAGGCCTACTAGAATGATTTTGGAAATACTCACTCCTCTTTAATTTTGTGGGGGAGGGTTTGGGGAGGATTAGTGCTAATTCTTCTTTAAATGTTTGGTAGAATTTAACAGTAAAATCCTCTGGTCCTGGCCTTTTCTATGTTGGGAAGTTTTTAATTACAAACTTAATTTCCTTATTATTTATAGGTCCATTCATATTTTCTATTTCTCCATAATTCAGTCTTGGTACGTTGGTCCATTTCATCTAGGTTGTCCAATATGTTGACATAAATTGTTCATAATACTTTCTTGTAATCCTTTTTATTTTTACAAAAGTATTAGTAAGCTTCTCTTTTCCTTCTGATTTTAGTTGAGTCCTCTCTCTTTTTAAAAAAAATAAATCTCGGTAACTGTTTTCCAATTTTGTTGATCTTTTCAAAGAACCAACTAGTAGTTTCAAGGGTTCACTAATAATTATATTAACTTGACTATTTTTTGCTTTTATTTAAATCCATTAGCTTAAAATATATCAACATGGCAAAATAAAAATATACATTGATGGAACAGACATAATCACACCTCTAGTAAGTGGCACACCCAAGAACTAATAAAAGTGTTTATTTTCTACTTAAAAATGATTCCATCACTCAATATGCAGTATATGCAGTTTTCTAAACCCATTTTTAGAATTTACAGCATCATGTTGCATATTAAGTGCTGGCATGGTAAGATCTAGGCTGTTGAAAAAGTAAAACCAAGATGTATTGGATACGATTGTGTTTAAGAAGTAGCTGGAGCCATGGAAATCATCCAGCTCCTTTGATAGGTAGGTCCCTGGGAAGACAAGGGACCCACAAGTTCGAAAGGGCTTCCGGGGAAGGTGGTCCCTGAAGGAAGACTGAATGCATACAATGTATCCATGGGTGGGGGTGGTGCAGATGGAACTATGTTCACCTCTGCCATTTCCCGGCTCAGCCTCAATAGCACTTCTCGCAACAATAATTGACTTAGTCCTGTGTGAAGCCAATTTGTATTCCAGGGCAGTTTCTCTTTAGGATTTTATAGACAGCATTTTCCAGCATAAAATGAGCAGTTATAGATTAAGTATTACATAGCCAAATCTGCACAACACCTTTTAAAAATCAGGCAAGTCTCCATCTGTGTGGGCGTGTGCCAAATCTGTCATTTACCTTGGTATTTGTCAAAGGATTTCCAGACTGTTAGCAGAGTTGGCAATAGTTTAATTAACACTGAAGCTTATAAATCAAAGTGAAGACTTGCATGTATCCTGTGAGACTTACGCTGCTCACTGCTAAGAATAATTACCTCTGGAGGGACCTGAAAATTGAAAAGCAAGAGTGTAAATTTGGCTAATTTGACAATAGTTGTTACATCTAGTAATTACCTTCTTTTAAAAAATACATAAAGTATTTTATTATTACAATCAATTGAGAGAAACTTTATAGAATTGGGAATATTCATACTTTTAATTTCAAGTCCTCCATACCTGCATCCTACTCATATTACCAGCAGTTGTATTGAAAAGCCAAACTTTTTTTCTGTTTTTGTTTCTTATTCGCTCATAAAATTATACGATCATGTAATTAGGAGAGAGATTAGTGTGTCCCTTGTTTGCTTTGAGGAGACCTGCTCCTTTCGTTTAAAAAGCTCTTCGATAACAACCACAACGAAAAATAATTGAAGCTTCTTTTTTCCTAAATGGTATGAAGTCACGCTAAGATCAATTTTGTACCTTTCTTATTAGGCAAATAGTCTTCTTTCTTAATATTTGAGCACATTTCTCTTTACTTCTTTGAGATTTACAAGAGTCTGTCCGAGTATGTAGGCCCCGTGTCACTGGCCTCTTTTTGCCAACAGGGGGCGCCAGTGCCCGTGATATGCGGGTGCTTGGTCCACCCCAGAGCACAGCTAAACACAGGTGAAACACTTTGAGGGAGATGGGCCTGTGCTTGGATCACCTTCCTCTTTGGTTCTTTCTTCACATACAGCGGTGCAGTTGTTGGTTCCGCCCTTCTCCCATTCACCAAACCCAAGTTCAGCATCACTTCCTCCCCTGGGGCTCGTATCTGATTTATCTAACATGGACTTCTCTTTGGTGGTCATGTACATGTTGCCATTGTCCTCAGCGGCCCGTGCTTGGCCTGTTACAGGACTTAACAGGTGTCCTTGCTTAAGGGACCCTTAACATGCTCCTGTCTATAATCAATTCTTCACACCCTTGACATGGGCTCTCTCTGGCCCTCAGCTATTAGCCTTGATTGATTTGTCTCGTTTCTGTTCTGTGGGTAGGCACAGTGTATTTACATGGTCGAATCAATTGCCGACAGTGAAAAAGCAGGAGTTTTGCGTGAAATTCTGGATTTTAACTTATCAAAACATAGAAAACCTGGTCATTCAAAGTAGACCCAGGTTGCAGATCAAAGAGATAGTAATAAAAATGTTATCTTTACTTTTAGAACATCTCAGCTTGTATAAGGGCTAGAATCAGGCATCCTACTTTTTCCACAACCTAAATTAAGCTTACCGCAAATTCAAGGCTTGACTGTAGATCTGACCTCTCAAGGGCAAGGGATGTCTGAGTAGCTTATTTCATGGAAGAAGCAGAAAAAGTGAGATCACGTAAACATCAGGTAGGTTGGGTCAAAGAAGAAACACGGGAAGGAGTTAAGATGTTATGTTTTCTAATTAATAATTTAAGTCATTCTCACTCCAGGTGGGGTAAGTGGGGAAGAAGATAATTGTAGCCAGAACAATTACTCAGTGGATATGTACTCATGGACCCATGAATTCAGGAAACTGATCTCCTGCTAATGATCACCTTCCTCAAAGGTCTTTCTTAACCACTGTGTCTGAAGTCGCCTGCAGCCCGCCCCTGTCACTCCCGTATAACCACTACAATTACTGTGCTCGTTTTATGAGCTTATTGCCCCCTTCACAGTGTGTAAGAAGCAAACCTATGTATCTTCTTAGGAAAGTGCATGATCCATAATTACTCATCAAAAACTGGTTGTGGGATGAGTTCGATGATCTGGAGGAAAAAATGAAACATTCTCTGTCTTCCTAAACACACACAGGCACACTGCGATGAATTTCCAAGTGAATCCTTCTTAAGTGGAGCACAAGGTGCGTGATGGAGAGCAGAGTCCAACAAAGACCAAAGACCAAAGACCACATGGCAATAGTGAAATTTATTGCTTACTGGTCATAGGGGGAGTTTCTGGCATGCCTCAGGGGGCAATGGAGGAGAACAAGGCAGTGTGCAGATAGTAAGGCGGGACTTGGGGTACATAACTTTATTAGGGTCAGGGGCTAAGGCCAGACTGGTCAATTCAAACCAAAAGAGCAAGGTTTCATTAAGTTACCCGGGGCGGGGGGTGGGGGTTTCTTATCAGAGGGAAGTGTAAGGCCTACAGGTTTGGCAGACTGTTTATCAAAAGGGTGACATATCAGGAACTTACATCTGCTTGTGACTCTGTGGGTTACTATCAGTTTAGGGTCACTATGGGCCACTTGGCCAAAGGAAATGAATGCTAAGGCAGCCATGCCAGGGGGTAGCTTAGCTCAATTCTCAACACACACCTACCCACAAAACCTGCAGTAGCATTGTATTGCCTGTAGCATACACTAAAAGTTCTAGTCTTATTTTCAAGCTCTTGTAGTTTCGTTTGATCTGGCCTACATCCACCTGTCTAAGTTTCTTTCCAAATCCTTCTGTTTACACATTCTGTGCTCCAGAGACAAGAGAGCACTTCTATTCCCTGAACTTATTTTCTTAAAACATTAAGACAGTTCACAACTCCTCTTTTGCTCAAGCTCTCCCTTGCTTTATCTTTATCGTTTTTCTTCTGTGTCACCTTGTGAGATCCATCTCAAGTGGCACATTCTCTGACCTATCTGCCATCGCTTCGGTCAGCATGAGCCTACCTCCTCTGCTCACCCCGGGCTCACTGCTCCGCCAGTAGCGTAGCATGCATTTCAACCTTTCTTTCTTACACTTACTGCTCTCTCCGCCACCTAACTGGAAACCCACTGCAGACAGAGAGGTTCCTGTATCCATCTTCCTCTCCATTGTCTACATGTCCATCACGGTGCCTTCCTATGGTGGCAGTGCCATCAACACTGGCTGCCTCAAGGAACTACCATCTCTCAGCAGACACTCTGGGTGGCATGACTCACTGAGATCTGATGCAGCCAGGGCCTCCAGAGCATGCCAAAGCTTTAACTCTTCTTCCCCAAGATGCTTCATTCTGTTCATATTCGAGATAATATCGTGGGACTTCTGTCCCATGTCATTCCTTCTTCTTCTGTGCCCACTTTTGCCTGAGTTGGGGTGGAGGAAGGGCTGCAGTCAGGCCAGGGCCTGATATCACAGTTTACTTCCCACCTTGACTTTCCTAGACCACAGGTCCCAGTGCCCAAAGAGTCTCCTCCTTTACCCACTAATTTTGTACCCAGGTTGCACGGCAGAATCTCCAGGGGGTGGCCTTCGGACAGCTGGAACTTTTCCGGACTCCACTGCAATTGCAGTCCTCTGCCTGAGTGTCCAGATTGCACCCCCCCCGCCCCCGCCGTGAGCATATGCTCCATCTTTCCTCCACCAGAAACAAAGCCACCCATCTACCTCTTGACGGTGGCTCCCAGTCTTTGGCATTAGGTGGTGGGGGGGCATGGAGCTCCTGAAGGTGCTACTTCACAGTTCTCAGGTGCTGGGGAGGGGTGGGAAATGAGATCAGAGCAGTGACACGGGGCTAGTGGGGAGATAAGGGGCCTGCAGCTCTGGAATTTTATCTCTGAAAAATTGCAAACAAGATATGTGCATGTGTGCATGTGTGTGTATTGAAATTAAAAAAAAAAAAAAACAGAGAAAGAAATTAAATTGTACCTAGTGTCTCCAGCTGATTCTGAGACTATAAGTAGACCAGTGACTGTAAATAGATTAGTTCTAGCATACATCTCTCTACCCAACAGGCATGTATCAAATGTCTGCCCTCATGCAGCTCGGAGGCATAAAGGCAGGACAGCTGTAAACTGAATAAATATAACTTGTGCTACAAGGACATAAGGACTGTGAGAATACTCGCAGGAGGACCTGCTGGGTCTACTCTGGAAGACGAAGCAAAGGTGCTGTTCAAGGTGAAACTTGAAGGATAACCGAGCTCCATGACAGGGAGGGTGAGAGGCGAGAATTACGATGTACATGAAGTCCCTGAGACAAGGGACAGTGGGAGCAGTCAGTAGAATCTCCTTAAGGCTGGAGCTGAAAACAAGAGTGGTAGGACCAAGCCAGTGGACAGGACTAGAACCCAGCCACAGTTCTACAGTGAATCTGGTCCATCACCTTGGGGAGAACGACAAGAGCAGATCTGCATTGTTAAAGCTCAGTCCCTACAGGAAGGCAAAAGGACAAAACTGGAAAGTATGGTTTGGGTGTTGAATAACAACGAATGGCGGCACCTATGTGAGCTGCCATACCGTTCAAGTCTATTTACTCGGTCAGGCTGTGACAGTTAATATGTGGCCTTATGTGTGTATCAGACGATCAATATACTTATTTGGCTGTAATATTAGATTCTGTGAAGGTATGCTCAGCCTGTATACGTAATGTAGTATGGTGTTAAGAGAACAAGATAGGGTATTTGCCCAATTTTTACCATTTCCTCTTCAGAGTATGATCCAGCCCCCCTTATCTCATTCATTTGCAGCATTCACACAGATGAAAAAAATCCCTGTTAACTGTTTTGAGCCCTTATACATTACTAATTATGTGTAAACTTAAGGAGCCTGTCCCAGGGTTCTTCTGCTCAGTTGAAGGTTCAGATAACAACTACGGAAGCATTACTAATGGTGGAAAACCTTTCTTTCCTGCCCCCAAGAAAGGGGATGGTGACTGCCAAGTCAATCTTATGAAATAGCTATTAAGAAAAAGATGAAAGGCTTTTCTGCTTGGTAAATTTTCCATTTCTTCTCAATAGCTTACTATCAATAGCTGTCCTCTTTCTACAGCCAAAGTTAATTTTTTTTTCCTGAGTTTTCCAATTTGGCAGAACAGACTTTAAGCCCCAAATAATTTAGTAGCAAAATCACTGATCTTCCCTTAAAGAGAATATGGAAAGTTAATTTATAGACAGGAACATTTTAAACATTATGTGGCAAATATCAGGGATTGGGCTCTGTGGTTTTTCACAGAAATCACTCATGTTTTATTTCTTCTTATAAATTGAAATGCAACCTCATCTCTGATTTTTGTCAATAGAATTTTAAAGCGTATAAGTTGTATGGTAAATAGAAATTTCAGAAGAGGAAAGAGAACCTTGAGATTAGAAGTCAATGTTCACTCGTCCTGTGCCATCTGATACTTGAACTGTGTTGAGAGGCGTCCAATGAACTGTTGTTTATCCTGTGTTCAGACATCTCAAGTGTCAGAGGTCCCAGCAGTTTCCGAAAAGGGCTCGCGGAGATGACCGCTGTCTTTGCCGTTCCCCTTGGGGTCAAGTTGAGTGAGCCCACGTCCTTCCTACTGAAGTCTCCAAACATATGTTCCCCGTTCTCCCCCCAGTCCACATTTGACATGGTTCCTGCTCCTCGCTTCATCCTGACTGTGCCCTTTTAAGTGAAAACTTCATCTTTTCCCTTCCGCTTCCTTGATTTTGTCAGGCTTGACTTTTAATGCTTACTGTACAGGCAATTAACAGGATTTAAAAGGTCAATGGAAAACAGATCTGAGAGTGCTCTTAAATACCAGCACCCCATGAAGCCACGCTGGGCATGCGCAGGGTGGTCCCTGCAGACCCCCCGACCCCAGTCAATGATTAGGTGGTTTACTGGAGTCCAAATGGCAGTCATCGTACGGACAGGAAAAAAAAATCCTGAATTTGTATGTATTGTTTATAAAAATTTATTTTAGTAGCTCAGTGGATTGAGCGTAGGCTGGGAACCAAAGGGTCCCGGTTCGATTCCCAGTTGGGGCACATGCCTGGGTTGTGGGCCAGGTCCCCAGTGAGGGCCATGTGAGCGGCAACCATACATTGCTATTTCTCTCCCTCTCTTTCTTCCTCCTTTCCCCTCTCTCTAAAAATAAATAAATAGAATCTTAAAAAAATATTTTTTAGTATAAGAAAGTTTGCTTTTGAAATTTTGAAAACAGGAGAGCACACATATATTGTCCCGCTAGGCCAGAGATTGTAGTGATCTCTGAGGGGACGCATCTTAGAGCAGCTTTCCCAGAGCCCACGCCCTCCTCATACCCCCAGTCCTGAACAAGTGGAATGACTGGAAAAGTCCCCGGGCATATGGTCTCTCCGATGAAGGCAAAGCTTCCAAGGAGAAGGAGAAATGGCTGGACAATGCGTTACAAGAAAACAGAATATAGAGAAGGTTCTTTCCTATACTGTACTTGTGTGGTACATTTGTACTACACTTGTATCTCTTGAGACTTAAAACTGCTAGCATCAGTTAAAGTCAACTTTACTAGAATAACCATAGTACCTTTAGCCTTGGCTTGTTTGAAACCACAACTAATATTTTCCAAATTGACAAGTGCTATTGACAAGTGCATGCTATAGACAGGTCTTTCTCCTTTTAGCCTCAATGATGGGATTACTCAACCCATAATGATTTAATGAGGTTTCCTGAGTTGCAAATGACATAGAATGCATTGCTCATACTGCCTCTTTCTCTGATAAAATGACCTCATTAGAATGTTGCTATCACATTTATTTCATTTGGGGAAATATAGTGTCTTTACACTGATAAGAGTTCATCTCAACTTTACTTCCTGCTTACTGCTTTTCAACTTTACAACTTCACTTTTTTTTTTTTCCCTTGGGGCATCTTCTCAAAGTCCTTTTAAGCTGGTCTAATCCATTACAAATTTGGTACACTCAGTTCACTTATTAAATACAATAAGTTTAACAGAAACAATGTCTAACCTAAAAAATTATTTAACATTTTGTGTTCAGTATAACTTTACTGCTCATGAAGGTACTAAGAAATAAAATTTTAAGAATCGATATCAGATGACAGATACTTATAAAATATATGGTCATTGTTAAGGAGAAACAGGGGATTGATTTTTTTTTCTCATTTGAAAACAGTGATTTCAGCCTCATCTGTAATAAATGATTTGTTTATCATCACTGAGTAGGGAGAATTGCTTTTTGGAAATAATAGCACTCCTTTATTTTCTAAAAAATAGGTAATGGCAGTAGCACATACACACTAAGAATTTCCACCGCCTTCCTAATTCTCCCAATCTGCCATTTCCCTGAAAGTTTTGAAGTTGGCATGCTTGAATTGACTTTCCTAGAGCTGTTTTTCTGTCTTTTCTGCACTTTCCTGAGGTTACTGTTCATATACCTAGACACCCAAAATTGTCTTGAGTAGACTGAAGTAAAATAAATGAGATGGCTAAAATTCCCTTTTATCTCATAAATGTTACACCTTGTCGATTAAAACAAATACTCCCTTTGTATGCCAAGAAAACATTTTCTGTTACATTCACAATCTGCTGCAGCTGCCATTGGATACGGAAAACCTCTAACAGATGGGATCAGCACATAGCAATTGCAAATAGAACTCTCTGAATAACAAATGGGAGACATATTCTGTAAGTTACTTTGGCAGGAAAACAGGGTTATGAGGGCTTTCTGAGATGTTGTACTACTGATTCTGAGAATAAAATTGGAACTTAAACACACACACACACACACACACACACACACACACACACAAACCCCAGAAAATACGTGTTAGCATTTTACAGAGAAGGACGCCCTTGATCTCACATGTCACACAGAGTCAAGGTTGCCAAGACCCTTCTGTTCTTCCTAGAAATATTTGACAGGAGCGAAGTGCAGAAATAACAGTACGGGCAGTAGAGGCCTGGAAGTGTTCATCCACAGCCGGGAGGAAAACGCAGACACCCTGGGGTGAAGGGTGACCATGTCCTTCCCTAACCTTTGACCTCACGTTTAATGAGGCACAGACAGGAATGTCATTCAAGTGGGTCAACCTGGAGATTTTTCTCTAGGAACACAAACTGCGGCAGAACATGATGCCCGGAGCAAAGCTGAGGTCAGAGCCAGTGGAAAGAGGAAGTTGGCTTGATGCCGAAAAAAATGCCCTCAAGTGAAGTCTCTGACCCCTCCTGGGGCAACACAAGTAAAACTGCCCCCTCTGCTTTCCATCCCTCACCCAGTGCTGCTTCGTGTGTTGCTCCATTGAAACTTCTCATTCAAGCCTCCCCAGCACTTGCATAAAAATGACAATGGCAAGAGGAGGGCATGACCCCTGGAAAAAGGGGTCAGGTGTGTGCTGGGTTGGGAGGGCGGGAAAGACACAGGTGGAGGTGCTGCTCTGTGGCTTTTGCTTTCCCCGTTCACCTCTCTTATGTGTGAAGGTCTGGAACATTTAGGAACAAAGCAAACCACTTATCCCTGCATGGACTGGTACCAACCTGAATTCTTTCCTACCATTTTTATTAGAGAGATACAGATCTGGGAGAAGGGACTTGGCAGGAGAAAGCAGGCTTAGCAGAAGGCAGCATGTGTGGGCAGTTAAGGTTCTCTAAGCTTCTGGAATGTTCCCTTTTTCATTTCACCTGACCTCCTCCAGGGCCCTGAAACCATGGAGAAGCTCAAAATGCATCATCAAGTTCACTTTTCTTTTTTTTTTTTAAGATTTTATTTATTCATTTTCAGAGAGAGGGGAAGGGAGGGAGAAAGAGAGGGAGAGAAACAGCAATGTGTGGTTGCCTCTCACATGGCCCCCACTGGGGACCTGGCCCGCAACCCAGGCATGTGCCCCGACTGGGAATTGAACCTGGACTGCCTGATTCCCAGCCCGCGCTCAATCCACTGAGCCACACCAGCCAGGCAAGTTTACTTTTCTCTTAGGACCTTTGGTTTGTTTTTCTGAAATAAGACACAATAATATAAGACATATATATGTTTCAAGCTACATATCCTTCTTTATATTCATTAATATCTGAAACTCATTCAGTACATTACTATGAAGAATACAATATAATTTGAAATGAAATTTTTGCCAAGTATTATCATGGCTGTGAAGGATTTAAAAATTAGGTTTTATACTGATTGCTCTTCAATCGTTCAATCAACAAAAAGGTAAACTGCGAAGTATACTGAGTTTTCTTAACCTCAAGTTTATGAAGAACATCAGATTTTTTTCACACAATCTTTGAATAGATCAGGATAATTGTGATATCTTTGTCTTCAAAGTCATCATCAACATCACCAGAGTCAACACTCAAACATAACCTTGATCATGCTTCCCACGGACACTGTCTCTGCTGAGTCACGCAGATGAGCTGAACAGGGCCGGTTTCCCATCATCCCCTGTGGGTGTTCCGTGTCCTTCCTCTCAGCGGTCTCCCTCATCCTTTCCAGGTTCGCACGCCCGGTAACGCTGACTCCTGCCTCCCCGAATGACTTCGGTGTGCCTCTTACCACCTCTCTGTGCCCCTCAATAGATGAAGTTCAACCACTCTGTACCCCTTGCATTGTAATAATGCACAAACGTCTTCCATTGTTGCCTACATATGGCCCCAGCAAACGGTTCCAGGAACCTCCTTAGGTTCACTTGGTATATTGCTGCCAGCGCACCTGGAAGCGATCTGCTGCTCTGATCCACACATATCCCTCCCTCCCCCACAGGGCATATGTACGCATGCTCATACACCTTCTGCGCACACTTAACGCGAGCTCTAGAAAAATTTTAATTGGTGGTAATATAGACACATTATGAAGATTACATGTACTGATTACACATGGACACATACATAAGGACATCACTCAAGTCACAATTTTGTGATCTAGCAGCATCCCTGATAGTCAAGGGACAGACACCTCCGCTTCCCTACCTTGCTCTTCTCTTTTCTGCGTTCACTGCTCAAGACTCAGCTGGCCCTGTTCCTAGTCACAATCTGCTCAATGCTGCTTTACCCAAAAATTTCTTCTGTATAAATCAATTAAGACAATGTGTTATTTATTCCCCGATACAAATTCCTGTTATTTAACATGAGTTTTCCTGAAATTAAAAAATAAAAAAAAAAAGCAACTTGAAACATGAAGGAGTGTTTTTAACAGTGGGAATCTTAGGCATCACCCCATCTCCAGCAAGGCCGTGCGTCTGTCCCTCCTCCCGGGAGCGTTGCCTGCAGTCCTTCCCTGCACCGACTGTTCTTGGCCCTTTTCTTCACTAACCGAACTTGTCTCTGCTTCTCTCATCACCATAATATTTACTAAAGATAAAACCTACCTATGGCTATGTAATGGCACACAATTCGTTTGGTTGTGTGATCTAATAAACATTTTATAAGAGCTTCTTTAAACTAGCAAATACACATCAATATATAGGTATAATTGCATATAATAATAATTTATATACATTGCTTTCACCGAAGAATACATAGCTATTACATCTCAGCCATATTTTGGAGCCGACAGGTACTTCCACACCTTTGAATCACAACACCTGGAGAGCGACCTGCCTTTTCTCTGTGTGTAAGTCCCACACAGAAGGCACTGGCTGATCTACCAGATGGGCCCCCATGTCCTCTCTCTCAGAGCTCACGGCTCCTCTGTGTCTGTGGGCTCTGGGCTCTCTTCACGGGGTTTCACTGGTTTCTCTTTCCCTCCTCTCAGAAGGCCTGTCATTCAGTTTCATCTGGGGACTTCATCATGAGGCCTTGAAGACCATGGTTTCGGACCTCCTGTCATGACTATGTGACAGCGATCGGTCCTTCTTTTTAAAACTTTTAGGAACATGCCTACCAAGCAAACAAACTTCCTCTTGCTCATAACAATCTCAGGACATTATTATCTCACTAGTTCTTACCTCTTGTTTCACACCATATTTATTACCTTAGATAGCTACACCTGAGGACACCCAACTAAACCGGTCATGGTAGGAGAGGAGGAGCAGGAGGAGTGGGAGTAGAAAATTCTCATCTACAACTGTGGAATGTACATCTAGTTAACAACATCATAAAATGTAAAAATGGGAAAAATTAAAGAAGGCAATGGAACAAGGAAGAAGGAAAAGAAACAGATTTAGTTGACTTAACTTCTTGCCCGATGGTACCACATTTCTGTACACATGGATAATTGCACTCTTTTTTCTCTTGATAGCAGTGAATACTTCAATAAAAAGCATCAGTAAAGGCAGCTAAGGAAAGAAAATTAAGACTGTTAGGGTATTAATATTTGTTGGTAATGCTTAAATCAAAAGTATATATTAAAATAAAATTTTAAAACTAATTTCCATATTTGTTTGGAAGCAAACAGCTTGCTTGCAAGACAACACAACACGATACCAGGTCTCGTCAAAGGTTTGTGACATCTGCCTTCATTGTTCAGAATTAGCATTTTGGTCACTGCAGAAAACAATACTTTAAAAAAAAGTTTATATTTAGAAACAGAATAATACAAACGCTCATTTTTTAAGTGTCTAAAGGCCTTGGATATTTTTAGCAAAAATAGGAAGATGGAAACTAGAGTAAACAGCAACAGTATGCTCATTTCACATATTTTGAGGCCTACTTGTTTAAATACTTTCAAAGCTTTTAAAAGCACTGTTACTTTTTTATCCGTGATAAACAAATTGTATAAAAATAATTACATATAAGTAAGTATTTAAGGCCAGTTCAGATGGGCTTTCAGAAAGGAAATTGAGAAGATTCAAAAGATAACTACAATTCAATCGTCTGTCCTTGTGCTGGAGTTTGGAAGAAGTGGGTGTAGCTATGGAGTCTTGGGAATCTATATGCTTCATTTCATCATCCATTAAAATAGAATTCTATTATTTACCTCTTGGGAGTCTTGTAAGAAATTTCTGAGTTCGTGTAAAGTAAGGGCGAGACACAGTCATCCGTCAGTTAATAACGACTACTACCATCGGAGAAGGAAAACTACGTGACTGTAGTTCTATACGCCTGCATCCACAGGCATTTCTTCTTTTTGCACATTCCATCTTGTGGGATCTCAATGAGCTACAGTTTGCCTCACTGGGATGTCCAAAAGAACACTAGAATCAGATGTCTGTGAGATACGGGGTCGGTGCTGGCTACTAGCTCTGGCCTGTTAATTATAGTCTGCATCACCTGGAATGAGTCATAAATACACTGTTCATTTCTCATATTTATAATTAGAGGGCAGCAAGTGGTCACAAAGGTGCCTCGTAGCTTTGAACCTTTGGAGCTGAATCCTGGGCACCGTTATTTTGTTTTATTTCTATATAATTATCATCTGCCTTCTACCTTTCAGGATAGTGGACAATCAGGAACACACAATTACTGTTGCGATGTAGAGTACGGCTCCTGAATGACACCATCACACCTTCGGTGTTGATAAGCATGACCTTGATACCGCATGTGACTCTGTGCTATGGGCAGCTTTTATCCTTAACCTGGGATGTTCCTGAGTAGTGCTCATCATTTCACTTTATCCCTCCCTGCAAAAGAAGAACCTACTTCAATGAGTATTAGTGAGAAATAGCTATTTTACTGAATATCTCTTGAAAAAGTATCAGTGGTGGGTGGGGGGCAGGTATGTCAGGAATGACCCAGAAATTCACCTCCCTTCAAAAATAAAAATGTGCATCGACATTACGCTAGTCTGGACTCTCTGACAAGCAGATAGTGGCACAGGATTAAATATACAAGGATTTTATTCGGAAAAACTCCTGTGAGTGAAAATGTTACAGAAGGCAGAGAAAGCAGAGAGGAAGCCTCTTAGGCTGCTGTTCAGTCCTGGAGAAGTGCAGCAAGACCACTGGGGATCCCTGGGCCAAAGCCGGCCCTGCAAGCACATGCCTCCCAGGGACAGGCTGCCTTAGTACTCCTGCGTCCCCCAGGCATTTGTTGGGGGCAGCCTATGGGAAGTGAGGCCACGGTCCACAGCTGAGATGGAATGCAAAGCTCATTGGCAGGCTCTAGGCCAGTCACCTTCCCTGCAGTTGGAGGTCTGTGAGGCATAGTCTCATGCCCACTACAGGATCTCCTCCCAGTCTCTCTGTTCTGGGATGCGCCGTGACGTCCCCCTCACTGCCCAACGGACCTCACTTTGACCTAGTCCTTCAAACTTCCCTCCTGTGAGAAATGTCCACCTTCAGAGCTTTTCCATCTCTCTTCCCTTCTCTTGTGTCTTCTACAGGCTTATCCAAATTTGCATCACCCATCATTATTTTCAGGTATATTTAAAGACATGACTTTGTTAGCACTCAGGAAATTACACATACGCGAGTCCCCAGCACTCAGCCTCCATCGAAGGCAGTGGGGAGAAAGATAACGCAGAACACCGAGTGTTCCTGCCACGTCACAGCAGGGCTGCACTGTCACCAGCCCTTCTGTTTATTTTTAATGCAGCCTTCTGTCACCTGGCCCCTGACGCCACCCGTGTGCTGACCCTGCTCCCAGAAAGTCATCCCTGACTTTCCAATGGCCAGAGCTATCGAACATTTCAAAGTCATTATTCTTGACTTTCATCGCCGTTTGATAGTATCGATCATGCATTTCTTGAAATTCTGTTTTGCCTGGGCCACTGTGGTACAATACTCTGCACATTCTTCTTGTATCTTTATGGCCATTCCTTCTGTCTTCTTCCTCCTGTTTTTTGTTCCCCTCATTCCTTACGTATTGGTGTTCCCCGGGCCTTGAGCTCTTTCCTCTACATACTTTCTGCAGGAACTTGATTCTCTGCTGGGCAATAGTTTTCATTTATTCAAGTGATGTTGTATTTATCAAGTTCTTACTATGTCCTGAGAATAAAATTATGAAGAACAAAATCTCTGGCTTTAAGAGATGTATTGTCCAATAGAGGGAACATAAAAGTAAATAGGCAGTTACAGGGCAATGAACTTGCTGTGACAGAGGAGCGCTCCTGGTTCAGGGCACACGGAGGAGGGTATCTAACTTAGACTTGGGGAATTAGAGATGCTTCTTACAGGAAGACAATCACCAACGTGTGATGATAACAATCAGAGGGGCAGTGGGCATTCCAAACTAACAAATTGCCATGTTGTGAAGCCCTAGTTAGCTCAGGACATGTACAATACTGAATGAGGGAAAAAGGGAGAGGCCAAGGCAGAAAGCTGCAAAATAAAGCTACTGAGCAGCTGGGTGGGGGTGGGGGGGGCGGTCGTTAAGGCGGGGGGAGGGGGGGCATCCAGCAAAAAGGAAAAAGGACTCATGGACATGGACGACAGTGTGGTGATTGGCTGGCAGGAGGGGCATTTAAGGGGACTAAATGATAATGGAAAAATTACAATAAAGATTAAATTAAAAAAACTACTGAGATAAAGGGTCTTGTGTGCTAGGTTGTGGTCTTGGGATCTTACTCTGAGAGCAGTGAAGAGCTATTGATGGATTTGAAATAAAAGCACGACTTAATTTCTTTAACTGTTTTAGAAGCTCATGCAATACAATGAATGGAGTAGAAGTAGGATATCCTTAAAGAAAGAACAATATCTAGGAAATGCTCTAGCTCAGTTTAATAAAATACTATGGTAAGCCTGCTTTGCATCAAGTCTTCAAAATGTTAAGTGATAAAATCGTGCTTAGAGTAACATACATATATCTAGATAATAGATAGATAATACAATCCCCTCAAGTCCAAGCCCCAAATCAAAGCAAAACAAAAAGGAACATTAAAAGCGTATATATGGACATATTAGTTTATATACATGGTTTTGTTATTTAGTGAACTGCCATAACCCAGTTACCAAAACCAGAGCCCCTTTCTTCTTCCATTCCCTGCTCGCCTGGTATCCAATTACCCGTCTGCTCGGCTCCGAGCTCACCTTGTTGGAGTCACTCCCTGCAGCCCCACTGTCCCCTCGCCCTCCTGGCCCGCACTGCCATCCCCTCTCGTCCAGCCCCTGGCGGTCGGTAGCTTCCCAAATTGATCCCAGGTGTCCGCACACACATCCCCCCATGCCCCCGTCCCCACAAACCAGACAGGATAATCTTCATGTAATGTGAGTCAGATTATGTGATTTTGCACTTAAAATCCTTCAGTGAGTTCTAATGAGCATTTAAAGGAAAATGAAACCGTCCCAAGCCCCACAGGCCCCTGTAGTCTGACCCTGCACACTTCTTGGATCTCCTCTCACACTCCTCCGCCCCGCCTCCTCACTCTACTCAGTCACATTGAATTTCCGCCGTTTCTAGAACAGACTGTGCTTTGCTCACAAATTTTATTCTGCAAAGTATATCCTATCTCTGCACTTTTCACCTCTCATAACACCACCATTTCTTGCCTGGCTAGTCTAATAGCTTCTTATCTGGGTTTCTGGCTTCCACTCTTTGCCCCATAAAGCAGCCAAAGTGATCCTTTTAAAATGTAAATCAGATTGTGTTGCTCCCTTGCTGAAAATCCTTCAATAGCTTCTCATCACATTTAAAATAAAATCCAACAAGCTGACCACAACTAAGAAAGATATACGTATATATTTATCTGACTAGCCTCCTCTTTGACCTCGTCTCACTGCTACTTTGCTGTTCTCTCTCTCCACCCCAGCCACCCTGGCCCCTCCCTCACCTCCAGTCACGCCAACTTCTCCATCCTGAACTCACTTCTCTCTCCAAATACCGGCAGGGTTCTCGCCTTCACTTTGCTTCTCTATTCAAATAGCATCTTCCTAGAAAGGTTTTTCTCTGGCCACCCCATATTCTTATTCTTTCCCCAACTATCCCCATATATTATTTTATTGTTCTTTTAAAAGTTGTCACAACCTGACATTTTTGTAGTATACATATACGTTTAGTGTCTATATCCTGCTTCACAATATAAGGTCCTTGACAATATGGATTTGAAAATGTGTGCCATTTTCTCCAATATTCAGAACAGGGCCTGACATAAAATACGTATTTGTTGAATGAAATAATTGAACTAGAGACTGGGAAGCCCTATTGATTTAACACATTTAGAAAATAAGCGATCATTAATTGATATGAATTAAATAGCTGCTGAGAATTGCCTTGCCCAGCATCTTAATAATACGTCTAAACTATACTCAGATGAGAGGAAGTAATGCAACAATGAATTTCTGGAAAAGATTTCAGCAGATTTACTATTTAACTAATAACAAGCTGGAAATATTTAAAATGTAATAAACTACTTCATATTGCTATATGCTAATAATTTCTAAAAATCTATCAATGAATTTGTTAAAAATATCTTTTAAATATTATTCATATGTTCCTCATAGGTTAACTTCATAAGCAGAACCTGATGAATGTAACGCAATAAAGATGTGGCTTCCAACCATTTAACTGTTGACAGGAAGAAAAAGATGACTCTTGGCAGAATTATTTTCATGAAAGATGACTCTCTCCGAAGTTATCCTCATAAAATAATAATATTGGGTGGACAAAATACTTCAAAAGGGTATTAAAACAGACTTTTTAAAATGACTTAAGAGACAACATTTTAGGTCCATGGATTTCAATAGATTTTTTCCTTTAGAAAATGAAAACATCAAATTGCTATGACTTCATTTAATTTTATTAAAAATATTTTATTTCATGGAATTACACTTTATAAGGTCATCACACTGTATCAGTTGACAATTGCTCCAGTACAAACTGTAGCAAAATTAAGATAGGTTTCAAATAAATCTGTGTTTTTAAAAATATATAAACTTCAATAATACATTAATTGGATTATAAACTGAAGGTCTCGTTTGTGAAAACAAAGGTGTTCCTCCTTAGAAAAATTAAACAAAAAAACAACACCATTTCATGGTGGTACCTTAATCTGCAAATCAGAGTCTATTAAAAAGCTGTAAAAATATTACTGTTTGCCACATTTAGTCAAGATAAGTCAACAAATTCCAAATTTCCTCTTATCAACAAGTCAATAAAGGGCCTAAAAATGTATTCAGTGTTTTCAAGTATTTCCCTGAGGACCTCTTTCCCTGAAGGAGGGGCCAGCTCCAGGATGCAGAGGTGACCAGGGCGCAGGACGTGCTCTGAGAGCACTGCAGGAGCTCCTCCAGGACTCTGCGAGCACGGATGCTGGTGGCAGAGCTGGACACGCCGGTGTCTGCAAGGGGTTCTTTGACCCTCCGTTTGTGGTCAGCACACTTCCTATGTCATGCCCACTATTTGCCTATTTAGCAAATGCAAGTGAAAACAACAACAACAATTATTTTTCCCAAAAGAGAACATAAGCCTTTATAAAATGTAGATGGTTAAAAGTTTTTCTCTGTAGCAGCTAGTCATATAGTCCCCAGTAATCAAGTCTATTTCTCATCCTTGGGGTCAGTCTTCAAGACTAACTGCCTTGGGGGTTGGTTAGTCATTGTCTGTGAAGGAGGAATGGAATATAGGGGGATTCTCAAATTTATGCTTGTATTTGCAAGCCTGAGATTGAGCAAGCTAAGTAGAATAAAAGGATGGGTTATAACTGTCAAATTTATATGAATGTATGCTGATGCATTATAATTCTTCCACCACCTAACAAAACAATTAAATTACAAATGTTGATTTTAATATCACCTTTCTTTTGGTGTGAATACAATACTCAAACTGTATCAAATCTAAAGTAAATCTAATTCTATATACCAACTATGATAGCTCATATTTCCAGCAGCCAGATTTTCTTCAGTGTCAAGCATCCGGCAGTGCTGGTCCTGGTAAGGCATCCGACAGCAGAGAAGCATCCTCATGCCATGCTGTAGCAAGTGCACAATGGAACTAGAAAGACGTACACACCTCACGTAGTGCAATGTGTGTTCCTTAATTTACTGAAAAGAAAAACATATGCACTGGTTAACTAGTTGTTTTTGCAATTACATCATTCAATTA
Organism: Micronycteris hirsuta; assembly: GCA_004026765.1. Taxonomy (NCBI): domain Eukaryota; kingdom Metazoa; phylum Chordata; class Mammalia; order Chiroptera; family Phyllostomidae; genus Micronycteris; species Micronycteris hirsuta. The sequence continues at coordinate 29,046 of PVJI01010693.1, read as the reverse complement.
GTAAAAACCTAAGAAACTGAATGCATCAAAGAAAAGGAATACAAGTGGGGAAAAGAGAAAAAAAGGTAAAACAGGAAAAAGCTGAGGGTGACAACAGAGAGGGTTGACATAAAATGACACAAACTAATAGCAAAGCTATTTTTTTTTACATAGCTAATGTATTTTTCAAGACTGAGAGCAAAAAAAAGACAAATGAAGAGAAACTGGAAGAACTTATCTTTAAATGGCCCTCAATAAACTAATTTCTGTTTCAAAAAGATAGGAAATGATCTCAGAAGGAAGGACTGAAATCTAACAAAGAAGGGAGAGGAAGAGATATAAGGATATACCTAAAGATTTTGACTGACTAAAACATTAAACAATATTTAATTTGTAGGTTATGAAAGTGAGCTAGAAATTTGAAAAGTAGAGCCATTGTAACTGTGCTCTGGGAAGGGAAGAGTTCTGAGAAATAGAGCATTTTAAGGTCCTTGGATTTGGGGAGAAGAAAGGAAAGACTTTACTAACTTTAGAAGTTATATATACATGCTCAAATTATAAGCATAACTGTTAAAAGGATATAATACAAGATTTAACTTCTAAAGAGTTAAAGAGAAGAAAATCAAAAACTTTAATCACTTCTTATGGAGCCAGAAATGGTGGAGATAGGGGAGCAAGAACTATGGGGGAGCAGGAGACATATAGAAGTCCCATATTAGTAACCAAGCCTTACATAGTATTTTGTACTTGTCAATGTTTGAAACATGTTTAAATATACCGAATCATTTAATACTAACAAGAAACTATTATCCCGTTTAATAAATATCAACTTTAGGCAGAAAGATATTAAATGGTTGTGCCAGAGAGGAGGCAAGACTTAATCCTAGACAGTCTGCCTCAAGAGTCAGTGCTTTTAAATACCGCCAAAATGTATGATTTAAAAATAGATATTATAATATCAGAATTTAAATAAACATAATGATTAAATTTTCCAGGATTAAAGCAAAGATTTTCTTACTGAATAGGAAATAAAAAAACACCCATCTGCTTAGAATAGACTTGTCTAAAACCACGTAAGATCCACGTTGTCGCGGCCATCAATAGTTGGTTCCTCTTCATTGCAGAATACAGTAGTCTCCCCTTTACGTACTGTCAATCACAGACCAGAAACAGAAAATTCCAGAAAAGAACAATTCATAAGTTCTAAATCATGGGCTGTCCTGAGTAGTGTGATGAATTCTCCTGCCTTCTCACCTGGACGTGCCTCATTCTTTTCCCAGCATCTCCACGCTGTGGGCAGATGCCCCCACTCATGAGTCACTTAACAGCCACAAAAAGGAAGAGACCCACTGTCATGGCACCTCAGAGCTTGTTCAGGTAACCCTCCTTTTACTCAGCAATGGCTATGAAGCACAAAAGCAGTGATGCTAGCACTTAAGATATAGCAAGGAGAAGCTGCAAAGTCTGTCTTTAGGTGAAAAGAGGTGCATTATAGAAAAAAATATAGTCTCTGCGTAGGGGTCAGTACTAGCCATGGCTTCAGGCATCCATGGTAGTAAAGGAGGGACAGCTGTTTTTCACTGCAGGCATATACCATGGTCTGTTTCTCCACACCCTTGGTTTCATGGACAGACATCAGGGTGTCTCCCGTTGGGGGCTATTGTGACTAATCCTGCTGTGAACATTACTGTACAGATGCTCCTTGTCTTATGACGGGGTTATTCCCTGATAAGTTCATCGTAAGTTGAAAATACCATAAGTTGGAAATGCATTGAGTACTACACTGTAGAGTACCGGTTGTTTACCCATGCAATCTGGTGGCTGACCGGGACTTATAGCCGGCTGCCTAGAATGACAAGAGAATACTGCACCCCATATTGCTAGCCTGTGAAAAAATACAAAATTGAAAATTCAAACTACAGTTTCTACTGAATGCAGATCACTTTTGTACCATGATAAAACAGAAAAATTGTAAGTTAAACCATTGTAAGTTGGGGACCATCTTTATAAGTATTTTTTTAGACTTATGTTTTCATTTCTTTTGGGTAAGAGACTGCTAAAGAGTTCTCCAAAGTGCAAACCCATCAGCAATGTATAAGAATTCTGGTTGCTACACACACTTGCCCAGTCCTATATTAGCACTTTTTAATTTTAGTATATTTATTGTATGTACTGATGTCTCATTGTGGTTTTAATTTGTATAGCTCTGGTGATAATATTAAAAGCTTTTCATCTTGTGGTCTGTGTACCGTGTTGTGAAGTGTCTCCGTCTTATGCCTATTTGAAATTGTTCTTTTTCTTCATATTATTGTTACCATTACTACTATTATAATTATTAGTTACAAAATGGTCCATAGTTTTGGGATACAAGCCCATTGTAAGATATATGTGTTGCAAATATTGTCTTTGGGTTGGTGGCTTTATTTTTCATTTTCTTAATTGATCTTCTGAAGACTATATATTTTAAATGTTTTTTCACACTTAAGGTTCTAGAAAAAGCCTATTATAACTGATGAGTGAATTTAACAAGATACATTTAACAGAATACAATAGCAATATAAAAATCAATTGAGTTTATATAGATTAGCAACGAATAACTAAGTTTTAACTATACCTTGTATAAGACATACAAAATAATAATATTTACAGATAAACTCAACAGAAGTTGTGAAAAATGCTCCCACTGGAAACTACAAACATTGTTGAGGGAAATTCAAGTTCTAAACAGACGGTGAGGGTTACCCTTGTTCATGCATTAGAAAATTCATTATTTTTAAAAAGTTAATTTTCCTCAAATTGATGTATAAATTTAGTGGAATTCCAATCAAAATACCAGGAGGATTTTTGTGAACACTAGCAAGGCGATTCTAATATTTCAATGAAAATACAAATAACCATAGAATAGCTAACATCAAATTTTCTAAAAAACATGAAAAGTAACTATAATTTCCATATTATTAATTTTATTTATTAAAATTTCATTCAGTAAATCTGTGGGACAATATTCTTTGACTAAAATTAATTATTGAAGAAGCAGTTTTATAGAAACTATGGAACTATGTTTTTGTTTTTTGTTTTTTTATACCAATGAGATACTATCATAGAAGTTCAAATAGATGATAACTGACAACTGCATACCTTATGGACAGTTTTGCTGAAGCCAAATCACAAGAAAAAATACTTTTGTCTACATTTAAGATGTTTTATTAACATAATTTTATTACCATTTTTTACTTGAGATTCTGCTTAATATTTTACCAATACCATGCAATTTTATTAACAAAGTTATACATAGCTGTGGAAAGCCAACTCAGACCTGCCTGTCACACACAGAGGAGCCCACCTTGGGACAACCTGGGAACCATATTCACTCCACAGGCTGTTGCTGGGGCCACTGTACAAGGTGGAAGGGAAGGAAAAGAGGTTAGAGACCATGAAGGCTTTTCCTGGTTCAATGTCATCGATCAAATATCTGCCTGTGCCCCTATAACTGGACTGAAAAAACAATGTAGTTTTATTAGCAGTAATTTTCCAGAATCAATAACTTTTCTAATGCATATAAAAGCCTGTGTGCCTTGCAGTCCAAATTCATGCAGTTGGATTGCTTGTTGTAATCAAGCACTGGCATCAACGTTCTGATGTGATAAAACAAGCGTTTCGTAATTTAGTCCTCAACTGCTTCTGGCATTTCAAGTCTTGGTTGGCATATAAGGCAGAAATTTCTCTGTAGTAAAAAGTAATTTATTGACTCCTTTTTTTTTTTAAAGTTACTTGCAATGAATAGGCTATTGGCCCTGCAAGCCTTTCTATTCAGATGTTGCTGGGTGGAACGTGGCTCACACCAACCTTCACAAATTGAAATTCAGTTCAGATCAATAAGGCATTTTATTCACTTTGGTTCTGGGATAGAAATAATCATCACATTTTATAAGAAGCATGTTTAATTTCAATTTTCATAGTATCTATTCCTTCTGTATAAGCAAGCATAACTTCCAGCCTTGTTCCTTATAGTTGACAAGTGTGTCCCGCAGATGTACACTAAGCAGGTAACTATGTTGGAGGTGGTGGGGGAAGAATGTACCGAGACACAGTAATGAAAATGTGATGAATGCCTACCAAGGACTTAGGAATGTTCCTAGGGCTTCACAAACAGTTGCATTGGCTTGTTGTCTACATAGGTAACAAAAATGTATTCATAATGATGTATCATTTTATTTACATAACAACTAGTTTGCCTCTATAAAATATTTACATAGAGGAAAATATAAAATCCTGTGAATAGCATTAAGTAGTTCTTGAATAAAACATCTTATGATGGGTTGCCAGCCTTAAAATGGTCAAATACACTGTATCAGTTAGCTTTTTGCTGTACACCAAACTACCATCACCTCACTGGCTGAATACAACAGCCATTTATTTAGCTCATTATTTTCTGAGTAGACCATTTGGGCTGGACTTTGCGGGGTAGTTCTGGGCTCAGATAGACCCATCTGAGCAGCTGTGATAACCTTGGTTAGCTTGTGGGTCAGTTGAAAAAGCCTGGCCTCCAGATATCTGGTGGACCATCAGTGTTATCCAGGGAGCTGGGGGCAAATGCCTGTCATCCTCCAGAGGACTGCTCAGGCTTACTTGCTTACTAGTCTCCAGACTCTAAGAGCAGCACTAAGCAAGACTGAATGTGCAAGCACTTTTCAAATCTCTGCAGGACTTGCATTTGCTGATGTCCCATTTTCTAAGCAACCAGATATCCAATCCTGGAATCTGCAAGAGAGGGCTCTACCAAGTGCATGGCTACAGGGAGGTGTGAACAAACTACAGCCGTAGCTGCAATCCATCTACTACATGCCTTGCCTGAAGCCCTGGCTCAGTGTCCTGTTGTCAGCACTCCACTCTGTTTCTCAAGAGCTGGATGCATCACTTTCTTATTTCCACTGAGCTGTGCTGTATTTTTGAAGGTTTAAGTATCCTTTAGCCAAACCCTTGAAAACATAATAGAGTAGGACCCTTTATGAAAATAAGGTATTCTAGTGACCCGGCTATAATTTAAAGTTTCAAAATATTCCCAATATATTAATTTTACATTTTCATTTCTTTCTTTACAGCTATTTGTTAGAATTCCAGATTTATGCTAAAATGTCATCAAATGCATTTATGACACTCTAAAAATGTTTTTAAAGTGACCACCCTATTTGAAATTGTAATCCCAAACTCTGTAATTCCTTTCCTCCTTACCTTTTCCTACATTCTTGCCCTCTGAAACTCTTTACGATTTATCTTGCATTGTGTTTATTGTCTATTTTCCCACATTGGAATGCATGTTACTTATATCTGCCATTAGGTGAAATCTACCATCTTATGATAGGTGCTCAATAAGTATTTTTGAATAAATTGCATTGTTGAACTCTGCCAGAACATTTTACACAAAACGGGGGACTCAGCATTCACTCTGAAGTTTAATTGTGATTGTAGAGGGTTGTGCTTGGTGATTCAGGCGCCCATCCTCTGGGGATCTTGCTCACTATTCTCTTCCCAAATGAACACACAAGCAGGTAATCGTAAGTGTTTTAATGGATAAGGGAAATTCAGGGCATTTGTGTGTATATGTGTGTGTGTATATCTATATATTTATATGTATAGATACATACACATATGTATATACATGTTTTCAGCATATATAAACATATATGACATATGTTGAATATGTGTATATATACACAGAGGTGTGCAAAAGGTTTGCAGTTATAAATATCTAATACAATGATTAATAAATAACAATACAAGAATAAACTGTGTTTTCAGTGGTCACAACTGTGAACCTCCTTTTGCCCACCCCTATATATATGTTTATATACATAAAATGTATTTTTAAAGGAGATTAATTCCTCTTTTATTGTTTTATAATTCACTCTATGCTCCTCTAAGTCCCCATCCATAAAACAGCATAGAAAATAGTAATTAAATGCGGAACCTGGTTGAAACTGAGATGGAATCCAATAGGGAGTCCTTGTGTTAAAGTTCTGAGATAACAGGTCAGTATCCAGCCATAAAACATGGTATAATAGTTAAATGCACAGATTCTAGGTCCAAATGGCCTTGGGTATAGTCGCTGTTCCTCCATTTAGTAGTGTGATCTGGGGCAAGTTTCCTCATTTAAAAATGTGTATTCCGCAAATTCATAATGTTGCGAAGGCTGAATGAGTCCTTACATTCCCAGCAGTGTCCACATGTATCCATACTGCGGGCTTGGAGGACAAAGTGGACACTCCCTGTCCAGCCACACAGCCCCTCCCCCTTACCTATGTCGCCTACCTCCCCCGGCGCTGAAACCCTAGAGAGCAGGTCCTCTTGACCCAGGAAATGACGCGGTGTCATTTAGGAACTGAAAGCAGCCAGGCTGACTGGAACATACGTGCACACGTGTGTGAGTTCGGAACTGGGGAAAGGGGAGACAGGAAAGCTTGAAAGAGTCAAGACTGATGAGTCTACAGAAATAACATATAAGATATAGAAAATCATTTGAATTTCAGAAATTTTGACTTGGTTTCCAAATCAGCTACTGTAAAACTACCTAATTTGGAAAGAAGAGCTCAATGGATTTACATATTTACATGAGTGTGTGTGTGTGCGTGTGTGTGTGTGTGTGTGTACCTCAGTTACGCAGGCTGCTTTGGGAAGAATATAATCCTTCAAAAAATTTTTATTAAGACCAATCACAAAAAAATACTTTAATTTCACAGTGGCACAAAACATGACTTGACTTTTCCTCCCCAAAAGACTGTCTGTCCACAGAGTCCACCATGAATGAACATGAGAAGTCTTGAAATAGTTAAGCTAAAAATCCATTATTGAAGCTATTTTACTCAAAGGCTTTCAAGTTATACGTTGCTTGAATTTTCAAATGATACTTGTTTTAACAAAGATTGATTTTAACAAAAGTATTGTGACTTGAAAGGTGACACTTTCCATTTCTTTTCATAAAGACTTAAAGTGAATAGCAAGTTTGTCGGAAGAAAACATGGGCAAAATTGAATTAACTATAACAATGGCAAGCCTCCTAAAATTAATATTATGGATACACAGAAAGTAAGAATCTAGCAAATGCACAGTGGTTATTAGACAGGGACAAATTATGATGTACACTTGTGTTGAGTTTACTAATTCAAAGCATGTTCAGTTTCTTATTTTTTATTTGTTTCCACTTCTGGATAGAAACAATAAAGGAAATCACAAGTATCAGCTAAGTTTATTTTGCCAGTGATGTTTGGCAAACAATTGCTTTAGTGATTATTGTGGCTTATCAACTTAATTAGATGTCAGAACAACGAACCTCTGGTGAATGAGGTAAATTGCAACTATGCAAGTCTCGCTCTTTATCCAAGGGTAAGAGATGCTGAATTTGGGTGCTGAGATTGTTTTAGCTCTCTACAATTTCAGAATACCATCAGATGCCTTGTCTTTCTCTATTTAACATCTACAGTTCTGCAGTGCCTACAAATTGTAAGCGACATCTGAACCTTTTTACAGATTTGGCTCTGAATTATTGGGGGTCTAATCTGAGCCCATTTAGAACTTTCCCTTACAGAACCCCTCAGGGCTAAGTGCTGCCCAGATATTTGCCAGCGTGATTACACAGGATTGTACAGAGAAGTTAGAGCTAGAAATGGGATGGATGGACTCTAGCTGCAGCCTACCGGTCTGAGTACACAGCTCCAGATGCCACCAGGGACAGTGAGTCAGACAGATTAGTGGGTGCAAGCCGCTGAGAAGTGGTGTCTCTGAGAAACTCAAAGACAACAAATCTTACCTGATAGCCAAGATCCAGTCAGCTTTTTTGAAGAAGACAGGGAGATGAACATGCGGCACAGTGACCACAACTGTGAGAAAATATAACTCTCTGGACTCTCTGGACTTGAACAAGTCTGTGTACATGAGGTGCAAGTATTGAAAGTGCCCAAGACTCCTTAAAAAAGTCAGCACATGGAACGACAGCAACTATTCATTTTGGTGAGGGCAATTTAGTTACCTTAAGTAAATATACGTTCAAATGTTAAATATATTTTCTAAAATACGGAATATCAAAGATGAATATAAGGATTTAACAGCAATAAAAAATAGTATCAGTTAGATTCCAAAGAGCAGAATTTTCTTTGAAGAACTAAAAATAAAAGAGTATTTTTTTTAAAAAAAAGGTATTTCTACAATTGAAAAATGTGGAAAAAAAAGAAAAAGAAAAAAATGGTATTTCTCTTTTAAAGTGTCAGATATGGGTTATGCCCTAAAATGAAATGAGTTAAGCTTCTTTCAATCCTGAGGCAGGAAAATGTTTACAGAGATGGGAATCTTTTTAAGAAATGGCATATCTAATGTTCAATTAAACACACTCATGCACACTCACACACACACCCTTCTACTAATGGCGGGTATGTGGCTCTTTGACTTCTCTGAATGCTGTGACGATCACAGTAACTCATTTGGGAAAAGATCATCTTCAATTTCATTACATTCTGACCTGGGGTTTATAGATGCCACTTAGCCTCCTAAATATTGAAATCAGAAGAAACCTTTTAGTGGAATATGATCTGGTTCATAGGCCAGGACCCAATATTCAGCGTGAAGCTGAAATCTCTCAAGATTGTCCGTGAGAATCGGTGCCTAGGAACATTGGAAAACAAGGGCAGGAAGCCCTCTTTCTTCCTCCCTAGACACGACAGTGTATCATGTGGTTATTTGCAGCTGTAGATGAGGGATTTGTGGGGTCTCCCCTAAGATAGGGAGAGTAAACAGGAGAAATAAATGAGCTAATATTTCTTAAAAATCTAAATAGTTTTTTTTCTTCCTTAAAAGCCAGAACAGCTGAACAGTATCTATGCGGGCAGCTCAGGCAGCTCTGGTCTCTTCTCCATGTCCTAGGGAAGTTTTCCCAGAGTAAATGTGTGAAAATAGCACTGAATCACGGAATATGTAACCCTCAAATACCCTGGCAAACTTTAACATTTGCATGATAGTAAAACAGTCACTATTTATGGAGTGCTTCTTATCTATGAGGAAATTTAAAGACATTTTCTCATTTAATCCTTTCGACAGCAGTTGGAGACAGGATCCTCCTCCTACAGATAAAGAAGTAAAGTGAGTTTTCTCAAAATTATACAGCTGGTTAGAGGTGGGCCTATGTTTAAGCCTAAAGCAATCTGATTTCAAAAAATACACTTTCTACAACATACTGTACGATCTCCTAAGAGTTTCTCTAGAGAGGGATGCTTATGGTAAGAGAGTTATGTTGTAGGAAGCAACGTTCCCACCTCAAATTCCTACAGAACTTGGATTTAATATTTTAAAATCAAGCCAGAGAAAAATTATGTGTGTACTTCCAGACTTACCGTTCCTTTTCCCCTTTGAAGTGATTAGGAGACAGAGGGCCAGTCGAACAAAGAAATGAAAATACCTGCTTTTGTTGAGCGCTATGAGTTAGGACGTGAGGGCTGCAGGGTGTGTTCTAAAGAGCAGAGACTCAGAAAGAAGCCATGGTGCCGTCCAGGATGGACCGGTCCCTGTGGACTGTAGAGGAAAGGCTTTTCAGGGAGGGAGGACTTGGGGCTTTGTGACCAAAGGCATTCACATTTGAATTACCCACACTGGACAAAATGAGTTCAAATGGAGGGAAAGGGGAAGCATGATATCAGGTTAATAACCTTGACTTGGGATGTCTCCAAACAGAGAAGCTGAGTGGATGGAATGAAGATGACAGCAGGGAGGGTCGTGCTGGTGGCTAGCACTTGACAAATCTGTGGCTGTAGAATTGGATTTCATTAAAGGGAATTGAAAAAATAAGGCATTGAAACAGATGCTTCAGGAGGAAAGGACAAGCTAGTGATGGGTACATCTCAAAATCCTAGTGATGCCAAGTGTCGAGTTTATTAGGTTAGGAGAAAAGTGTATAAACTGAACTCTGCTAGTTTATAACTGTTCTCTTTGAAGGTGTTTGTTCTCCCACATATCATTAGCAAAATCTCACATCAACCAGTGGAAATATACATGTAACTTCTGTGCTGGGGATGAGGAACAATATCATCTGACTAAATACAATGACATAAGAAAAAATAAAACTCAGAAAAACACTAAAAAACATATGTTTGTGTTCCTACATGTCTAAGAGCCAAGGCAATAAATGTTGCAGAATATCTTTAAAAGAATTATAATCTAAAATGCATATAAAAAATATCTAGAAGATATAGGTAAACCTACACTCAAGAAATTTCATAGCTTTAAATACTCTTTAACAGAAACAAGAAAATACTATGTTTAAAATATCAACAAAACATAGGAGAAAAATTTTAAAAACGTAAGTTAAATGAAAGAACTTATAACTAAAATGATAGCATTAATTGTTTTAAAAATTCAAAGGCTCTCTTTGGGAAAAATATTAAATAATAAACCTTTTAACTAATTTATTTTAAAAATCAGAGCAATAGAAAAATATGTAAACGCGTGAAGTAAAAAGTAAGTGAAAGGTAATGTATGAATAGAAAAATCTGGACTAGACCATGGACATGAACTTCATGCAAGAAGCCGAGAGAAGCTTTGCATGACTCTAGGCGATGGAGGGACTGTAGCTGGGAGAGGAATGGGTCATGTCTGACGGACTACATAGTCTCAGATGACTCTTTGGTTTCAAGGACATGCAGATATCCCTATCCCTTGTCAGCAAGGTCCCAGATGTGATAGCTTCACAAGCTAAGGGAGCCGAAAAACACCCGGAGCCACGGGAAGCTGAGAGCAGAAAGGGAGGGTTCTCCCCTAGAGGGAGGTGGCCCTGCCAACACCTGACACAGACCTTCGGCCTGAAGAAGGGGGAGTGAACAGACTTCTGTTGTTTTAAGCCACCTGTCGTGTGGCAGTTAGTTACAGCAGCCGTGGGAAACGAATGTGCCTCCGTTTCCTTGGACGGCATCCGCGTTCCGCTTGGCCCACGCAGTATCGACACCTTGCGCTGGAGAAGTCTTCGTTGTGCGGCCGTCCCGTGCACTGTGGGACATGCAGCAGTGTCCCTGGCCTCTGCCCACCGATTGCCGGGAGCAAGCACCTCCTCCCCAAGTTGTGCCAACCAAAAATGTGTCCAGACATGGTTAAGTTCCCCCTGGGTGGCAAAATAACCCCTTCTTCATCATCACTGTGCTAAGCTAATGGTGTGTAAATTTTTAGGCAAATGGACCAATTCCAGGGGAAAAAAATGGGTATGGCCTTAAATTATAAATTAAAAAAATAGAGTACTTTATTAAACGCTATTTTAAAAGAATATAACATTACAAATACGTACTCTTAAGGCTTAGAATACCAAATTATCTGTGAGTTCAAGAACATCAATCAGTGAGAATTAATTAGAAAATCAACATACGGGCATATTTGGAAAAAAGTAACACACAGATAGCATTCATTTACTTATTTATCCATTCAACAAGTATTTATTCATAGTCACATACATGCCAGGACAGTGTTCTCTCCATGTGACAAACAGACAAGGTCCTTGTCCTCAAGGAGCTGACGTAATTCTCTTTTGTCACCCAAATAAACCACAAGCTGTGACATCCCAGGCTGTCCTGGGACCGTAACTGCTTCTGGGACTTCTGGTAGCAGAAGGCTTTTTCTGTCAGAGGCAGTCTCGGGCCCCTTGGGTCACCTAGTACTTGAACTTCAAAGAGAGGTCCACGAGGAAAAGTCAATGTTAGCTCTTCACCCCCGCCCCCATCTCCAGCTTACTAGGGTGTACGAAACGACTGTGTGCCGTTGCCTCCTGGGAACTCCTACTCCTCGTGGTTGTTTTAGCAGAAAAGTTTAAGCTTCCCTGTGCCCACAGATTGTGCAACTAATAAAACCTAACTCTTAAGAGTTATCGAAACCATTAAGCAATAAACTGTATGTTTATTGATTAGTTTTCTCCATATGCTTTCACTCAAGTGAACACCTTAAAGTGGAGTCTAAACATAAACCAATGCAATACAATGCCTAAAACTGAACTCTGCGATCAACAATTTAAAAATTGACTTAAATCTGTATCCACAAATGATTCTTTTATTTATTTCCTACACATGCTCTTGGAAAGTCTAAGTAGCATACCAATTATGGCACACACATACTGGTAATTTAACTTGTCTTACAGAGGAATAAAATTTGTAAATATTAGGTAAGATAAGTAATTGATTATTTAGATCCATCTCCATAATTGGACCAGAAAACTTCCATACTAGAGAATGCTTAAGTTTCAGTTTCTTAGCCAATGGTACAGTCACTGGCTGTATTTTTAAAATTTAATATGCTATTAGTAAACTTTGCCTACTAGCTGGGCACTACAATTTTTAAATGTACATATTTTTTTAAAGATTTTATTTATTTATTTTTAGAGAGAAGGGAAGGGAGGGAGAAAGAAAGGGAGAAGAACAGCAATGTATGGTTGCCTTTCATATGGGCCTCACTGGGGACCTGGCCTGCAACCCAGGCATGTGCCCTGACTGGGAATCGAACTGGAACCCTTTGGTTCCCAGCCCGTGCTCAATCCACTGAGCTACACCAGCCAGGGCTAAATGTACATATTTTTGACCCAGGCAAATGGTGGTAGTTTTTGGATATGGAAGATATAGGTATAGTGTGTGCCCATATTCTACTTATTGCTATAAATCTCTAGAAAGTGCTGGTAATATTTTCAGGATATCATAAAGAAAACACTAGATGAATTTAAGATGTCACTGCTACTGCTATGTAGGTTTCTGAAATTGGCAATCAACTCTCAAGGTCTGTGAATGATAAGAGATTCCACGCCAGGAGGAGATTCTGCTTGTGGGCCGTCCCACGCCTCCCCGGTTCTTGGCTTGTTGCGCTGCGTTTAGTGCCAATCTTTCTCTGTTGAGGAGAAGGGTGTGATTAAAGAGCTCTTGCTTCCATATTAGAAACTGGCCCTGACCACTGCAGAGCACGTTGAAGTATTTTATAAATAATTTATGAATCTCAGAGGTCTGGCTTTGGAAGATAGTCACCTTTTCCCCATCTGTGTATCACACCTCATTCATCAAAATCGAGACCAGCACGTGCAGTTCTGCTTCAAGACGAGTAAAACTAGCTATAAAATACAAAACCAAGTCTAGAACTGCGGCCCAAAGACCACCTGCAGAAATTCTGGAGGTGGTCTGTTCTGACCATGAACCTTGACCAACTGTATCATAGAAAAGAAAGGTTGAAATACCTTTTTATAAATGGCAAGCTCTGCTATAAAAGGAAAAATTGAAGCTGGTTTTAAAAAGATGTTGGCAAAACAGCCTATGAACTTTAATTATGGCAATGTAGTCTCAATGACTACATCCAAAACTAACTTTTCAGAATGCTCTGCTTAACTCACACGTTGCATGCCACTGGGCAGTGAAATTCCTCTTAGAGCAAATTGTCTCGAAGGAAAATGCTGCTGCAACGTACCTTGAATTTGCTTTCTGAATCATGCAGAGTTTCGCCGTAAGGGGTGTGTAGATATGTATACACACACACACACATATATACACATATATTTACATATATCAGAGACAAAACATTTTAACAGAATGCCAGTAGCAAAAAGGAAGTGTTTGTTAATATTGTACTCACAAATATTTCAAGTTTCTTTTTTGTATCATTTTGATATTATATAAAAGTTTAAGTGATAACATAGTTAATTCCTTTTCTTAAAAAGATTTTATTTATTTATTTTTAGAGAGAGGAGAAGGGAGGGAGAAAGAGAGGGAGAGAAACATCAATGTGTGGCTGCCTCTTGTACATCCCCCACTGGGGACCTGGCCTGCAACCCAGGCATGTGCCCTGACTGGGAATCGAACTGGCAACTCTTTGGTTCACAGGCCCATGCTCAATCCAGCTACACCAGCCAGGGCAGTTCATTCTTTTCTATAATTTGTAGTAACTGTTCTTAAGTTATGAGTTACTCCTGACACTTCTTCATTAGACCTTGTTAGTATTTAAAGTAATAAATAATACCTTTAATTTCATCCATGTTTTCTGCCCAAGGACATTGTAATATTTATTAGAAATTCAATTTTATTTTTTCTAAAAGAATTAGGAAATGCTCATACAATAAAATTATAAATTCCTTAACATATATAGTAATAATGCCCCGTATTTATCAAAACACATTTAAGAAAATTTTTAAAGTAAATTAAGAAATGTGAGGAATTTATTATTTTTTTCAAAGAAATATCAACTTTCTTATTACAAGGGAAGCAGAGTCCTGTCTATTGAGGTATTTGTTTGTTACAGGTGCAAACCTTTTTTGAGTGAGAATTGCAGGTTAAGTAAAAATGAGTAAGATAAAATTCCCGTCTTGAGGATATACACAATTGCTTTAAGAAACAAGTTATATATTAAAACATAATATAATAAGATGACAAAATGAAAGTATGGGCAAAATCCTACCCAGTAGGGAGTGATTGATTTTGACTAAAGTTTAGAAAAAGCATAAGTAAAAAATATATCATTTGTGGTAGGTCTTTACAAACAAGTCAGATTTCATATGGAGAGGAGTCCAGGGTAGATCAGGGGGTAGTATAGAGATATAAATAATAAGTGTGTTCTATGACTACAAATACACAATTCAAATTAACATATACCATAAATTTTAGACATTAGCTATCACAAGTTGATCACAAAAGGAGGAGTTAGCTGCATTTTGAAATAAATAGTGGTAAAATTATTAAACTTTAACTCAATAGTGTATTTTCCCTATTTATTTGTTTATCCCTTGATGGAGTTAGAGGGTTTCTCTCCATATCCTTTCATTCTTAACACACGAATGCGTGCCTCTCCAACTTCAAAGTGTCAGTGAATGCAGTTTTTGAAAGGGGGCTTTTTCTGACTCTGAGCCATCTTGGTCATCTGTACTCTGGAATTAAAATACTGGAGAACAAACATTGATAGCTTCAGTCTCAACCAATAGCTGGTGGGAATTGATCTGTAAATATTGCAACTCCCTTGAGCCTGGGGTGGGGTTACTCAGGCGCACTTTGCACCCTGGTTCCTAGAGTTTCACAGGAAGGTTAAATTCCAGTTGTCAATAGTGATCAGTTGCATGAAAATGACAGGGGGGAGAGGGGAGGGAACAATGGGGAGAAGGGTTTACAGGAATCACTGTAGAGGACACATGGACAGGACTAAGGGGGAGGAGGGAGGCTGGGGGAGGAGGTGGGGCTGGAGGGGAAGGGAGGAGGGGAGGGGAGAGGATGCAAATAACTGTAATTGAACAAAAAATTAAAAAATGTTAAAAAAAAAGAAAATGAAGCCTTTTTGGCCTTTATTTTCTTCTGTCTCACTTTTTTATCCTCTTGGGCTCACGGTTAAATAAACCACTTGCACTTGAATGGTAGTTTTGGTCTGAGTCCCAAACTGAAATGTACTTTGGGATAAAAGTACATGAAATAAAGTGAAATTACATGAGCAAGAAACAAACTTTATTTTTAGTAATCCACTATGAAACTATGAGGTCATTTGTTCCTAAAGAGTAATAGCCTGTACTGCCTAAAATATAATATATTAGAAAAAAGAAGTCATCCATAAAATTAGAATTAAGAGCATATTGTAAATAACAAAGAAGGCTACTAGGAAAGAGGATTTTTGTATTTCAGGAGAAGGGTAATGCATTCACCAAGGAGCACAGACTGGGCCAACATGTGGAGATTTGGAAAAGAAATAAAAACAATACAGTTTGTATAGCCAAAAAAATAAAGAATAAAAAAAATTGGAAGACTATGGGTAACTCGAAAGGAAACGAATGTCTGTAAAGATGAGTTTCATTTCTTACCCCCAGATTGGCTTACCCACTGACCTCCCAGTCTCCTTAAATATCACCACTGTCCTCCTGCTCACCCAAACACAATTTGCACACGTTTATTTCTCCACCCCTCACCCCTACCTCTCAGATCCGCTCCCTACCCCCCTGCAATGGGCAGGTCTTGCGAATTCAGCCTCCTAAATAGTCCTCAAATATGCCTCTTCCTTTTTGCGTCCATGGCTGGTCGGAATCAGGTCCTCACTTTCTCTTGCTTGGCCTGTTATTACCAACCCTATTTACCTCAGCTGTACCCTCCACACTTGGACAGAATGAGTGACTGAAAAGGCAAGTCTGAGTATCTCACTCCCTCTTCAGAACCTGTAAACAACCTAATTTTCCTTCAGGGAGTGAGGTGAAAATTGTGATATAGAAAAACATATTAGAAACGTCACATTTTTATGCAGCCTACAAAAGGAAATTATACAATTATACTAATATCCAATACATAGAGAGACAATAGAATATGCATGAAATGTATAAATGCATGCTGCTACATTAGAGCTGACTGTTCAGAAAAGTTTTACTAAAATGGATGCATACTCAAAAATGTCTGGAGGCAGCTATAATCAAGGATAAAATTTGAGTTGGTGGTGTTTTAAGGGAAGTAACACTAATGGATTTTTGAATAGAGGCTAAAAGCCTGAGAGAGAAAGGCTGAGATCAGTTCAAGTCATGTTGAAAGTAGATTACTATCAGTTCAAACACTCAGGAAAACATGTCCAAAGGCGACGTAAAGTGCTAGGCTAGATCACAGAATTGAGGTCCTGCTGGTCATCATGATACAGGTGTTATGGGCATAGATGTAAATGACAGAAGCAAGAAAGATCAAATAAATTGCCCAGGTACTTCTGGGTTGTGAGTGCAGGAGCCAGGATGACAGTCTCTCTAGTCCATCAAGATCCAGAGGCCAGTCCAATGTCACCAATTTAGGATGAGGATAGAGCACATGACTTTGGTTTCGGGACAATCGGTGTTGCAAGCCAGACCGTATATGGCTCCTCTGGGACTCGATGGTGAGAGAGTGAAGGCAGTGAAGCCTGCTTATCACAAAGTCTGTGGCGAGGCAGAAAAGAGAGCCAGACACCAGGGGTGAAAAAAGGTAAGGAGTGAAAGAGGGGGGAGATAATTAAATAGACAGGGTTTCTGAACTGGTGAAAAGGAAAGGATTGGACCATAGATGGAAGAATTACTCTTGAAATGTAAGATTAACAACTTTTCTTCTGAGACAGGTAAAAGAGAGAATTGTCAAAGTAAGCAAACATTGTATAGTAGAAAGAAAATAAATTTAAAGAATGTATAGAGGTTACTCTTTGTGATCCTTTATGATGGATGGATGGATAGATAGAGGTAGATAGACAGACAGATAGGTAATAGATATAGATGATAGAGATACAGACTAGATATAGAAACAGATATAGATACAATTAGATGGTACGGCAATCAAGTGACAAACTACAATAAGAACAAAGAAAATTCAAATTACTATGTTAGAGTTTTAATTTTAGAAAATTATGTGACATTTATACCAAGTTATTAAGATAGTTTAGTTAAATACTTTAATTCTGCCTATTCAAACTTCAAATTTATAGTCTCTTACCACCTTATTATAAAGCTATTTTTTTTTCAGTCAAGTTTAGTTCCTTTCTAGGTTAAAAGAAACACCCAACAACTAATGACAGCAATATATGCATTCATTTCTTTTGGTACAATTAGTTGTTTTTGGTTTTCTGTCATTTTTTTTTCCCTGCCACATAACTTAGGACCCTGGAAATGTTCATCCATCCTAGGTAATGGGATTTTAAACCAAACTTCCATCAGTAACATTTAATCATATAATTTTGCCCTAAAAGATCCAGTTGAATGAAGGGACATTTTGTTTCCTTACTTTTTAATGAATGCATTTTTCTTTCATGCTACCTTTCCTGTATTTCATAAAAGTATTATTCAAAAATACTTTAAAATTCACCCAATGAACACTTCATGTAGATCCAGGTATAATAAAGTTTCTCCTCTCCTGCCTACTTGTGGGTCCACTTTTAAATGTGTGGATTATTCATCACCAGCATGAGGCTGACTTCCTGTTTCTTTCTAGAAAGATATTACTTTCTACTTGGTCCACTCTGCACTACAGAAATTCCAAATATAAAAGCAATGTGATGAAAAGTGTTTCCCCAGTTAAAGCAAAAACACTGAAAATAAAATACCCTTTGCATTCTTGATTCACCCTCTTGTATGAATGGTGGTTACAGAAGTACTGGAAAAAATTCTATGCGTAGTACCACAATAAAATGGAAATGACTCCCTTTATAAAAGAAAGACAGACTTACTGTGTAATTTTTTTTTGTTTTGATGGTCATTGGCGCCATTAAATTGATAGTTAGAGTAGAGTAGTCTTGTTTAAAAATAGAGTAGCCAAAATCTTTGTCCATAGCCAGTGGTCAAAGCACTTTAGAAGACCAGGACAAACAGGACATTTTATATTGTGAAATGACCATTTGCAGTGACTTTGTCTTACCACACAACATAAGAGCAGATACTTGTAGGCATTGCCCACAAAGAATTGTACTGCAGAGACCGTTGCCCTTTGGATGAGAGCAGCTGGGTCAGTCCTAGTCCTTCCCTGGAATAGGCCTCATAACTGCTACCCTGGCTTCCACAGTTCCTGAAAAGGGCTACCCCAGCATCGCCCCATGCATCCGCAATGCCAGACAAATCAGGGGATCAGGACTTGAGAGCCAGCACTGGGGCTCAGGTAACCCCAAGCTGTCACACACAGAATGCAGGCCAACATGCAGAGGGAAAGGCAATAATGAAAACTGAGCAGATCCAGAATCGTGGTGAATTGATAGAGAGGGCAGAGCAGGACTAGAGAGAGAACACTGAGACATGGAAGGGCCTGAAGGAAGCTCTGACTCCATGACTAACTCTAGAGGACATTTTTCTCTAGTCACTCTGGCTGAGTGCGGGCCTGACCTATGGACCAAGGCATTCACCTGAGCAAAATAGTTGCACACTGATGGGAGAATAAAACCAGAAGTATCAGAACCTTTCACGTCAGATGATAGAAGTGAAAGCTCTGTGCACGTCTCTCTGACTTCAGTCTTTTCCCTTTCATCAGGCCTGGATGAGTCTAACAGTGGCATCATGAAAAGCAGGGCGGAGGGACAAGACGGATGTGGTGAGTAGCTCACCGATGGCGCAACCATCCTTTCTCTTTCCCTGAATGCCCGGGGAGGGATGTCTGAGATGTGCTGTTTGCTAGGTACTTGTTTGTTATGGTCACTGAATAAGAAGACTTTGAGGTGGGCCATCTTACAAGGTACAGGAGTGGTTTAAAAGATTGGCTAAGGGCGATGGAGCCCTCATTTCCTGGATATCACCAAAAAGGAAAGAAATAGAGTGGAACGTGTGGCAAATTGGTGCCAAGTAGGAGAAAATGTAAAGAGACAAGGGCTATATTTTGTGGTAATTACTCTCTAGAGGATAAAAAGAGAAGGTAAAAGAAGCATCTTTGATTTTGCCTTACTATGATTAGCCATCTCTCTCTCTTCTCCTTATTTTCCAGGGGTCCAATACTGTTTAGCTACAGTCTTCACTGTATTACTGTATCTCTATTATTCATTCTCGCTCTCTCTCCACCCCCATCTCCCTCTTTCTGTCTTTCAGTCAATGTATTATAGCTTTTTAAACTATTTTTTTTTCTTTCCACACTACCTCAGGGGGGAGTTTTTCTTTTTGTAGGATATATTAAATACAATATTCAGTGTCACTAGGAAGTCATAACAGTGACCAGGAGACCCTCTGTGTGGAGACATGGGGCCAGAAATTGATAAGGGAAACACAGCTGTGGTAAGTGCTGTTTCAGAATTCCAGACCTGGCCCTCAGAGTGAAAGACGCATTATTCATTCACCAGATCAATATATAAGTGAGCATATTTTGCCAATTCCACAAAGTGATCTGCCACCTCCAAATTTTCTCCTTCCCTCTTTCCTCTACTATACGACATTTAAAAATATTAATGGATCTGTACTTTGCCAAGATGCTTAAATTTTAAGTCCAAATGACAGCAAAAGCACAGCTAATTTTCCAATGAGTTCTGTTTATTAGAAATGATGTCTAATTTACATTCATTCATTCATAAAATAGTTACTGAATGCCAACTCTGTTAGAGAAACTGCGGTACAAATGGGGAACAAAGCAATGAACAAAACCAACAAATAGACAAATAGGCTTCAGTTCCTTTGACATCTAGTTAAAAATCCCTTTGAGCATTAACTTCTTTAATATTTCCTTCAATTTCTGATTGCACCTGAATATAGATTTCCCCAGAGGACATGCTGCAGAATCCCCTGTGGTAGGCAGTAAAACCATACTGCTCCCATGCATTGCCTACATTCTAAACCCTGGAACCTGTGACTATGACCTTATACAGTGTAATGAGGGCTCGGTTTTATTTTTAAATGTTTGCTGACAGCTTTTCAGCCTCACCCTCATTCTTTTACTTGTGCCCACATCTGGAAAGGCTGATAACAATCTGGGTGCTCCTCCGATGGTGCTGGTGAGTGAGCCAAACCGAACAATCCCCTTCTTGCACACAGAAACCTTCATTCAACCCCCATCCCAAGCCCTTAGCAAGATAATGGCCCAGGCTGGTGTCTCACGTGATCTCCCCAAACTTCAATTCTGTAAGTAGTAAACGTTTTCACACTCTCTTGGTTTATATGCGGTGTCATCAGTCTCGAAATTCAAGCCAAACTTTAGGTGGGTGTCCATCTGCCTCTGTAGGTGACCATAACCTATGGGGAGGGGAAGATTTTGCAGATGTTATTTTAAAGATTTTGAGGTGGGGAGATTATCTGGATTATCCAGATGGGCCCTAAATGTAATCAAATATATCCTTTTAAGAGGAAGACTTTACCACACACAGAGAATGATGTAAAGATGGCACAGACTTAGATTGGAAGGCTTTAAAGTTCGGAGTGATGTGGCCACAGGCCAAGGATGCTGGGGGTCACAAGATGATGAAAGAGGCAAGGACCGGATTCTCGCCTGAGCAGGAAGAGAGGACATCCCTGCTGAAACCTTGACTTTGAGCCAGTGATACTGATTTCACTTCTAGCCTCAAGAATTGTGAGAGAACAAATCTCTGTTGTTTTAAGCCACCAGGTTTGCGATCATTTGCTACAATTGTCCTAGGAAACCAGTACGCTCTCAGTTGAAGGTCGTTTTCCCCTCTCATATTCTACATACTACTGGGCACCTAAAAGCCATTTTCCCTGGCTCCTACCTAAAAGTTCTGATTCCTTCAAAGTGTGTGACATGAGACTAGACTTTCTGTCACACTTCTTAGTCATTTACCATCCTCTTCATCAGTTGGCTTCTGGCTTGCTGTTTTTCTCACCATCACTACTCTTGGTGATCTCTTCATTCATATAGAAACTCTTACCAATATTCAGGACTCTCAACAAGATGGTTCTACATTTACTTATTCAATGTCCTGCCCCCCAAATGATTTCATCCTTCTCAACTCTAATAATCTAGTCCTCTACTTTATTCCCATGGCTGTATCCTAGACTCCTTTTCATGCTCCAAACTCATTCCATCTCCTCCACAGTCTTACTATGAAGAACATCAGCCCATGAAACATTCTCTTGTTGTTTGTCTCACTTTTTTTGATTCCTCCACTCCAAATATTTTGAACCCACAGAACCATATGTCATTTATGCTACTCTTCATGGTCTCAATTCTTTTACACCAGCTTAAATCTCACATCCATCATTGTAATCACTTCCTTACATTTATTCCCCCGCCCTTTTCCTATGTTATATCTGCCCAGTAAAACCACAACAATGATTCAAAACAACCTATGCCAAGTCCTTGTCAACACCCGCAGAAATGGAAACGAATTGACAAAAACCCTAACCGTGCTGAGTGGTCTCACACCAAATGCAAGGAAATAAACTTCAAGTGGGCACTCAGGACTCTTCAACATGATTACTTCTCTTCATTCAATTTGCTGTCCCTCCCTCTTAAATGACTTTCATATCTTCTCCTCTCAAATCTCCAGCATGCCTACTCTACAACACTCTCCCTGATGATGACCTGGACCCTTATTTCACTGGGGAATTTTAAAGTAATCAGAAGAGAACGTCAATAACTTTCCACTGCCAAATGAACCAGTTTAAATGCATCTGATCTGACCTGTGTAGTCTGCTTAAAATAGATGAACTTCCCAGTCTCACTTGTATTCTGGATCCCATTCCCTTTCATCTATTCAAGAATTTTGCTCCTGCAGTTTTTCCCTTTCTGTCCTGGACCATCAATTTTGCTCTCACTAATAGATGACTCCTAGAAGCTTCTAAACATGCTGCGATATCACCTATCTCTGCCTTGGCAGTACAATCACAATTCCCCATTTCTTGTTCAATCAGATTTCCTCGAAATAGTTGTTATGCTCACGGTCCCCACTTCTTTCTTCTCATTCTCTTTTATTCTCACCAATAAGGATTGTATCCACCATTTCACTGAAACCACTTTTGTCAATGTCACTGCTGACCTCCACGCTGCCACGTTCGATGATTTATTTGAGGTCATCCACCTTTTAAACTCTCATCAGTGTTCTAAACAACAGACCATTCTTTCCTTCTTCAAATCCTTTCTTGCCCATATAGTCCTACACAGATATTTCTCAAGTCTGCCCCTTCCTTTTCATCTGCATGGCTTAAACTCTGAGTCAGATCCTCAATTTTAGTATATACCACTATTCCTTTGATCTGGCTATGTCGAATGTACTGCTAAATCCATTTGTCTTATTCCATTTACAGATGTTATAAAGCACCTCGGACTCATGAATTATCCTGTTTTCTTCTCCAGTTGTACTCACTTCCTAGATAACCTTTATATCCTATAAACCATCTATCTACCTATGCTCTTCAATTAATAACCACAGCCCGACATTCACCCAGTGAAATGTATCCAACTGTCTGTTACAATTTATCCACTTGTGTGCATGATAATCATCTCAGATTTAATGTGTCGAAGAGTTTGCTTTCCCCAGCCCCCTGCTCATTCCTTGACTTTGAAACCCACGTTTGCCAAATCTTTTCCATTTCAGGAATTGTCATCATCATTCATCTAGGATCTCAAGCCAAAGTTTCTCACAATGCACACCCTATCCTTTAGTAAATATTGTTCTTTCTCTCCTGAAAACATACTAGAACTCTAACCAAATCTCACCATATCCACTACTCCTAACTACCCTAGTCCAAGGCACCCACACTGTGGTGGGCATGGAAGTCTGCCTTAGATCTCCCTTCAAGAAACACAGTGATTGACAGCCTCCAGCTGCCATATTTGTGTCTGGATGAAGCCACTGCTCTTCCTGGCTCTTCCAATGCCTGGCTCAGTAGTCAGGAAAAGGGAACTACCCAGGGTAAACCCTGCTGACATAGGATTCTTCTAAGAGCAACTTCTACTAGGGGCTCTCACTGTGCTGGCCAACACCTTCTCAGACCCACACAATAGTCAGAGGGCGTCCGACCTCTCCTCTCCATTCCAGGCATCACATTTGTATTGTGGTCCAAAGGCTCTCTTCCCCTCTATCTTCACAGTTATTTAGATAGATATCGCAACACCTAATCCTGCTTGGCATTTGCTTCTCAGAAGACCCAGATGAACATAGATATGTTTTATGGGTACCTGACACTAATACTTCTCCCTGTTCCTACCTTTGATCCCCTACAGTAGCAAGTGGCATCTCTTAAAGCCCTGGGTCTGTCTTTTACTTAAAGCTCTCCAGTGGTCTCTCATGGCTCTTAGAACCAAATCTAGCTATGGACCTAACATTTTAAAGATCTTACCTCTGGCTCCCTCTCCAGATTTCCTTGTTCCTCTGCCCCTGTTGTATTGTTCTTTCCTGCTACTTGAATTCAACAGGCAGAGACCCACTTCCAAGTCTTTTCCCACCTTTTTTTATGTGGCCATCCACAACAATGGCCATATCCTGGGTGTCCACATGGGTGATCCTTACTTTGCCAGAGTTCAAGGCCTGCCTCCGGAAGCCCTTCTCTGGCCTCAACTCTATTTAAAACAGGAAGCATTTTCTACAAACATTGCTTCAAACACAGCTTAAATGCATCCTTAAATGTCAAAATTTGCAAGCAGTTTTTCAATCAAAGAATCCTCAAATAAATCCTAAATAAATGTCAAATAGCAGACAAAATAAAATTACAGGTCTTTTGATAGCACAAATGTTAGAGATTAACACTATTTGGGAAATGCTTTCCTCTGAGATCGAAGGTAAACTTTCTTTTTCTTTGAATGATGAGACATTGAATAGTATTTCCACCAATTTATCAGTTATTTGTAAAATAAAAACATGCATTGTGCAAATGGCTATAGGTGATCTGTGACGATTTGTGTTTGTTTTATATTATGACTGTATTTGCTATAGTTTGAGTTTTAATAGCCTGTGTGGTAGCTCTTTGAGGATGTAATTAGAAAGCAATGATTCATAGAAGAGTGCGTATTATAAAGACAGAGATTTGATGAAGTGCTTATTATTCTGGTGGCTAAACTCTAAGGACTCCGGTGTAAAGTTGATTTAAAAGTCTTTTTTTAAAGCAATCAAAATGGGATTTATTTATGTGTCTTCTGTTATATTCATCTAATATTAATTATTTAAAATTTTAAAATCATATTACAAAAGAATTTACTTGACATATATTATTAAGAGTCAAATTTCAATAGGCAGATTACCAAGAATATATCCTAAGGCACTGAATTGTCCTAGAAATGAATCATCTTATAATCTAATATATACACAGTAAATTTAAACATATGTAAAATACATGAATAAGACATGAAGTGATGTCCTGGCTGGTGTGGCTCAGTGAATTGAGTGCCAGCCTATGAACCAGAGGGTCACCAGTTCGATTCCCAATCAGGGACATGCCTGGGTTGTGAGCCAGGTCCCTAGTTGGGGGTGCATGAGGGGCAATCACACATTAATGTTTCTCTCCCTCACTGCCCCTCTCTCTGAAAATAAATAAATAAAATCTTTTTAAAAAAGACATGAAGTGATGTTTTAACATAGTTCTCCTTTTATCTGAGCAAATTTAGATTTTGAACTATTCTTTATTTTGAAATAGGCTTTATTCTTGAAAATTAATGCAATTTTAAAAGTGAGAAAACTTTAGAGATCATTTGATCAAATCACCCTGTCTTAAAGTGAGTAAACTAAGGTTCAGAGAAATAGGTGCTTTGCCTAAGCCCACAGATCTAATTGAAGTTGATCAAATGGCGTACCCAGAGGTTGAACTCTGGTGTATAAACTCCAAGTTAATGTTGTTTTCATTACGCTGTAATATTTTTATTTCACAGTAGCTTTATGAAAGAATGATTCACTCAATTTTCTCCTCCAAAATTGTACAGAGACACTGTCACACAAGAGAAAGTTTCTGCTTCAGAGATCTTGGGATTTATTAAAAAGATAGGACACATTTACTAAAACAACTGACAAAGTCATAGACTGTGATTATGAACAGAAATTTTAACATGTAGGTGGTATGACTACTATTTATAGTATTTGAAATGGAGAGAAAAATACCAGGACACATTATATCAATCATAATGAGACTAACCATGCAGTAACAAAAAATCTGTATATTTTTAAAGGTTATCACAACAAATATTATAGTATGAAAGTCAAAACTTTTTCTGCTTAACATGCACTATCTCATTAAAGTGCCACAATAGTGTTACTACCATAATTATATAAAGCAAACAAAGTACATTATTTTCTTATGTTGCTTTCTACTATGGCACATGTATACCATCAACTATAAATTGTTGAGACTTCTTTCAACTACATCATTGTATGATTTGGTGACACATTCCAGAATGAAGAGAATGATTAAAAACCTTTACCTGAAAAAGATAATGATGTCTTTTCTAAATCACACACTTTTGGTAAGGCTTCCTCTAATTATTTTAATGTTTCCTTTGATGTCAAATAACTTCCTTCCTTTAATGGAATAAAATAAATGTAACTGAAAGATGAAAAGAACATAGCATTCTTACCTGAAAGTAGTTATTGGAAAAGTTTATTTCCACTTTATTTCCCTGTTGTTGATATTGTTATTTTGATGATGATGATAATGATGATGATGATATGCTAAATAAATACAATAAAAATAGTCTACATGTAAAATATAAAGAACAAAGCAAGAGGCACAGCATATCCTGATTTCAAACAAAATTGCAAAGCAATTATAACCAAAAGAGTATGATAATGGCATAAGAATAGACTCATGGACCAATGAAATAAATTTGAAGATCCAGAAATAAATCAGTGCATAAACAGTCAACTAATCTTCAACAAGGGTGCCAAAAATACATGGAAAAAGAATAGCTTCTTCAACAAGTGGTGGTGTGAAAACTGCATTCCTACATGCTAAAGAATGAAATTGGACCCTTAGCCTAAGCTCATCATACACAAAAACCAACTCAAAATGGATTTAATGATTAAAGACCTGAAATTGCAAATCTCCTAGAAACCCCTTCACTTTGTCTTGTCAGTGATTTTGGAATATGATACCCAAACCACAGGTAACAAAAGCAAACACAGGCAAGTGGTCTGACGCCAAACTAACAAGCTCTTGTACAGCCACGAAACAACCAACACAACGAAAAGACAGCCAGTGGTACGGAAGAAAGCGTTTGCAAACCATCTACCTACTACGGGGTTAATATCCAGACTACGTGAGGAACACACACCATTCAATAGCAAAAATAAATAAATAACCTAATTTTAATGAGCAAAGATTTGGATAGCTATTTGAAATCACATATGAAATCATATCAATGAAATCATACAAATGGCTACTAGACATAAAAATGTGTTCCATGGTACCAAGGATCATCAGGAAAATACAGATCAAAACCATATCCAGATATCATCTCACCTCATCAGGATGGCTATTATTCAAAAGACAAGAGATAACAGGTGTCAGTGAGAATACAGAGGAAAGGAAACTGGTGCACACTGTTGGTGGGAATGTACATTGGCACAGCTGCTATGAAAAACCGTGTGCATATTCCTCAAAAATATTAAAAATAGAGCTACCCTATGATTCAGCAATTCCACTTACAGATATAGATCCAAAAGATATGAAATCAGTATCTCGAAGAGCTGTCTGCATTCCCATGTTTATTGCAGTACTATTCACATAGCCAAAATATAAAAACAACCTGTGTCCATCAACAAATGAAGAAAGAAAGTGATACACAGAGATATAGGTAGAGATATAGATATATGTAGATATATAGTTCAGCCTTTAAAAAAAGAAAACCCTGCCATTTATAATAATGGAGATAAACATGGAAGTTAAATAAGCCAGACACAGAAAGACAACTATTATCCGCTACCCTTACACGTGGAAACTAAAACAATTGAACCTAGAGAAACAGTAGAATGGTGGTTGGCAGTGGCTGAGGGGTGGGCAGAGGTGGAGAGGGTGCCAAGGGGTAGAAGCTTTCGGTGATAAGGTGAGTAAGTTCTAAATATCTAACGTACAACATGGTAACTACAGTTAATAACGATGTATTGTACACTTGAAACTTGCCAAGAGAATAGATCTCAAGTGTTCTCATCGCACACGCATACACACAAGTAGTAACCATGTGAGATGATGAACATGTTTATTATCTTGATTGTGGTAATAATTGCATAAGGCATACTTATGTAAACATCATATTGTACACTTTAAATATATATAAGTTTTTATTTGTCAATCATACCTCAATAAAGCTGGAAAAATAATTAAGGAGAGAAAACTTAAAGTGTCAAAATAGGAATATTTTATAGTGATTTTTAAAAAATTAAAATATGGCAGGTACATGTAATTATAAATTCATGGATACTCAACAGTATGACTTCAAAATATATAAACCGCAACTAATAGAAAGAAACAAAAAAATACAAAATTAGGAGCAAAATTAAAGATTCTTAGAAATTAATATGTGGTAGAAAGAAAAATGACAATAAAGAAGTGAATGACAACATTGTAAAAAAAGTATTTAAATGAGACACTTTCTGCCTCATTTTACACTAAAGCCCCAAGACAAAATCACGAAACTATTCTCCACATTCCAAAGTAAGGAGCTGGACTGCCTAAGTAAGGGGCTGGAGGAAGACCTTGTTGGCAAGCTGTTAGATTCTTAAGCCTTAAAATTTTAAATTAAGAACACTTTCCTTAAATTTGAGAACACATTAAAGGTGAAGGAAATTAGGTGTTTCATGGGAAAGGTGGTCAGGTTTGCTTTCTTCTCATCCTTCTTAGCTTAATAAAGAGGTTTCAGCAAGACCCCTGATGCCCCCACTCTTAAAGGACAGCCGGCAAGTGAGAGACTTACTGGTAGACCTCTGGGACCAAAACCTTAAAGAGAAAACACAGGCTTTGTAATAGCAGTTAAAATCATCTATCCCCAGTGCCTTGATGTGTAACTTGTATAGATAATCTTAGCTTGTCCAGTTAAAAACAATCTGCCCCAAAGAGATTCTGCAAAATGTGACGTTCTCAGCAGAAAGAAGCTGGAGCTGAACCTTCTGTTGCAGAAGTTACAAGGCAGCCATAAGCAGCCAGCGGTGCAAGAGGTGAGGTCTGAGTTAGGGGAGCTAAGTCAGAGGGCTAAGCAGGGGACCGTGTGTGAAACCAATGAAAATAACCACAGGAGAAAACTTCACACCTGTGCGCAGTTGAAAGAAACTCCCACCAGGTCACAGGAATGCCAAGCAGTAAGACCTCTCCTGTTCCTTACCGCTCCTCTCTCCTCCCCATTCCGTCCAACTCTGCTTCATGAGTAAGAGGGTAGAAGGTCTTATTGGGAAAATAAAGGACAGGATTTGCGCTTCTCGTCCTACCACACGCTCCGGGTCTGGAGCAGAACAAGCTGGTACAGGTAAGAAGCTTTCATTTGGGAGGAATGCACACCACTGCTTTTTAAACTGGAAAGGATCCCGTTGTTCTTGAAATGAGACGTTCTATCTAAAAGTGACTGGGGACTTTTGGGTAACTATGAAAAGTCACATAATCAGAAAAGTCACATGAATGAAAATCTGAGGGGTGAAAGAAAAATGGCTGATTGAAGGGATTAAAAGGAATATTGAGTGGGAAGAAAAATTAAATTTGTTTTCCACCTTCACTCTCAAGTC